>JAQBSW010003459.1:0-82946 GCA_029291075.1 Eudiplozoon nipponicum
CTGACATCAAGAACCAAACCACATCGACAAAGGCTGGGACCGAGAGCATTCATGGAGATTAAAAAACTACGGAACCCAGATGTATTAATATATATATATATATATATATATAAATATATATATATATATATATATATATATACATATATATATATCCAAGAAAATATTACATTATATGATTCCTTACTTAGACTTTGTCAGTTAATTATCCTTGTAAACGCCCCGGCTTCACGTAAATGCCGTACAACGTTACAAAGTTATTTTGAGTGCCAGGAAGGCCGAGTTAGTACTTTTGGGGACCCTTAACAGGACCGGTTTTGCGTTCTCTGGCATATGCCGTGTAGGTCAGATAGTGTAGCAGTGTCCAAAAATACTCCTAGACACTTGAGATCGGATCTGGTTGACTTGGGTTGTGGTTTCTTCTGTTGTGGCGTTGAAATCCCGCTGAGTAAACTCGTTTTAGTTCTGCAGTAACTGGCTCGTCTCTCTAGTTGTACAGCGACAAGATTGGCGTGACTGATTTTGCCAATGTGTGTGAAGGAAGACCAAAAATCAGCGTATGTGACGATAGAAGACAGCCCGTCGTAGAAACACACAGCAGAAAGCAAACACGACAACTTATTTGCATTTATTATAATCAAGGTTGCGGTCTTGATATAAACACCTGACCCATTAATTACTTACATATGTCAGTATAAACTAAGAATTGTATAGTGTAGAAAAGGCAATTCATCCAGTAGACCGGTTTCGTCCTTATTGGGAACTCATCAAGTACTGGCCAGAATTTGCCGCGGACAGGATACGAACCTGGGCACGTCTGCTTCGGAATCTGGTGCTCTAACCACTGAGCTATCCTGCCGCACACTACACTACACACAATTTTCAGTTATATACTAACTAATGTAACTTGGTTAGTCAATTTTTCCTTTAGGTGGAGCTCATATGGCATCCATTTAGACCCAAAGTTCCAACTAACCTTGCCCAATCTGTCATTACTGAACAGACACCACATTACATGGGGAAGTGGTATTGAAATGAACATTTATATAATTAAACGAACATTGGTTGCGCGGGTGGTGATAACAATTATTATAATCAAGGTTGCGGTCTTGATATAAACACCTGACCCATTAATTACTTACATATGTCAGTATAAACTAAGAATTGTATAGTGTAGAAAAGGCAATTCATCCAGTAGACCGGTTTCGTCCTTATTGGGAACTCATCAAGTACTGGCCAGAATTTGCCGCGGACAGGATACGAACCTGGGCACGTCTGCTTCGGAATCTGGTGCTCTAACCACTGAGCTATCCTGCCGCACACTACACTACACACAATTTTCAGTTATATACTAACTAATGTAACTTGGTTAGTCAATTTTTCCTTTAGGTGGAGCTCATATGGCATCCATTTAGACCCAAAGTTCCAACTAACCATGCCCAATCTGTCATTACTGAACAGACACCACATTACATGGGGAAGTGGTATTGAAATGAACATTTATATAATTAAACGAACATTGGTTGCGCGGGTGGTGATAACAATTATTATAATCAAGGTTGCGGCAGGATAGCTCAGTGGTTAGAGCACCAGATTCCGAAGCAGACGTGCCCAGGTTCGTATCCTGTCCGCAGCAAATTCTGGCCAGTACTTGATGAGTTCCCAATAAGGACGAAACCGGTCTACTGGATGGATTGCCTTTTCTACACTATACAATTCTTAGTTTATACTGACATATGTAAGTAATTAATGGGTCAGGTGTTTATATCAAGACCACCAACCTTGATTATAATAATTATCACACCACCCGCGCAACCAATGTTCGTTTAAGAACAACAAAATTCGAGTAACAATTTTTTATTAAAAAGTAGATAAGTAATCATTCATTACTTTTCACTTAAATAGTTTATCCGTGGCGAGTTAATCTTTTATTAACAAAAATCATATTTCATGCTTATAATGCCTAAATAGCTGAATTAATTATTGAATAAATTTAAAAAATAAGTGTTTGCAATTAAATTGAAATTGGAACGATTTTGCCGCCATAAATCTATTTATACCAATGTCATGATATATCGGAACAATTCTTCAATGAATGAATGTTTAAAAGAGAAAGTCCGACTTACACGCTAACTTACTCTATTTAATATATATACCGAGTCTGTAAATTATAATAACACAATGGTTGCCGAGTCGGTACATGGTACCAACATGATGGATATCAATGTATGCTATAGTTCATCGAAATTGAGAATTACAGCTATTTCTGAACACCTGTTACTCCAGGAAATCCATACACTCTGGCCTTGATGGATATCCCTTATGACATTTCGCGGTAAGCATAACATCATTGAATTCAATATATAACAGTTGTATACTGATTGTTGCGGAGAGCTAATATATTTTCAAGTATGTATTATGCGTTGCAAACCTGGTAACACATTAGTTCAGTTTTGACCAGAAGGATAAACCAAAGACATAAATGGAAGGTATAATCTCATGCAAATTCGTTTCGGTGTAACAGTTAGATAATGTTTGCTACGGAGAGCTAATATATAAATACAATTGTGTATCAAATATATATACATATATATAGAGGGAGAGAGAGACAAAACGACATAGATATGCCGAAAGATAATTTGAATGATGGATATATAAATAGATCATAAGAAATATATTGATAGTTAGGCAAACGAATATAGAAACACAAAATAGATAGATAGATAGATAGATAGATAGACAGATAGATAGATAGAAAGATAGATAGATAGATAGGTAGATAGATAGATAGATAGATAGATAGACAGACCGACAGATAGATAGATAGATAGATAGATAGACAGATAGATAGATAGGTAGGTAGGTAGACAGATAGATAGATAGATAGATAGATGGATAGATAGATACATAGATAGATAGATAGATTAATACATAGATAGATAGATAGATAGATAGATAGATAGATTGATTGATAGATAGATAGATCGATAGATAGATAGATAGATAGATAGATAGATAGATAGATAGATAGATAGATAGATAGATATTAGTTCAGCTGATGTTCACAGAGCTAGTTTTTAAAAGGTGGGACGTATACATACAAGATTTTAGTTTCGCTTTGACATAGTATTTCATTAGCATTACATTTTGGTCGATAACGAACTTTGTTACTATCGTTATCTGAAATATTAAGAACACTGTGAACACTTATTTGATCACACATAGGTTAAATTTCTTTCTCAAAATTATTTTAAATAATGTAGAAAGCGAATTACTTCTTACCTAAATAATAATTGATAGCGAGGGTGTTAAGATAAAGTCTAAATAAAGTTTACGAGCTTGTAGTAAACACCGATCCCCTTGTATTTGACCAGTCGTCGTACAACATTAAAAAACTACCGCCAGTTACACGTAATGACGCGTTTCGAACCTTTCATGATCATCATCAGAGTACGACGGCAATCTGACTATCGAGGATCAAACCACATTGGATAAATATGGAAATCAAATTTAGATATGCGGCTCTCACTTCCAGTTGTTTTGCATACATTTTATATGTGACTGGACATTTCGACCGTACAATTTCTATGCAGTTGTGAACATTAGCTGTTTGTACCTTTCTCCATACACACAAACACACACACACACACACACACATATATATATATATATATATATATATATATATATATATATATATAAACACTAAATAATTTTGCTTTCCATATATATGCAAAGCGGTTTGACCCTCGCTAGTGAGTTTGCCGTCAGTACGTGCGACTGGCTGTAGTTTTTTCATGTTGTTCGACGACTGGTTAAATGCCATGAGATTAGTGTTTACTTCAAGCTCGTTAACTTCATTTAAAGAATTGTTGCCACCACCGGAAATCAATTATTTTTTAATTTTTATTGTCTATATATCAATATATATATATATATATATATATATATATATATGTGTGTGTGTGTGTGTGTGCGTGGAGGAAGGTACAAACAGCTAATGTTCGTGATTGTATTGAAATTGTGCAGTCGACATTTCCAGTCACGTACAATGTATGCAAGACTACTAGAGGTGAGAGCCGTATATCTAATTTTGCTTTCCATATATATGAAATGCGATTTGATCCTCGCTATTCAGTTTGCTGTCGTACTCTGATGATGATCATGGAAGGTCGAAACGTGTCAGTGCTTGCGACTGGCGGTAGCTTTGATCTGTTGTACGACGACTGGTTAAATACAACGGTATGGGTGTTTGCATCTTACTTGATTAAAATAAATACTCCTTACTTCACGTGGAATTCGAGTACACGTTTCAAATATATTTTAATCAAGTTTTCGATTTTATTGTAAAAATCAGTCCCATTTTATCCATACAATTATCAGTATAAACTAAGCATTATGTAATTTAGAAAAGGCAATTCATCTAGAATACAGGTTTCGTCCTTAATTGGAACTCTTCATGAACTGTCCAGAAATTTACGCGGACAGAACTCGAAACTGGTCACGTCTGCTTCGGAATCTGCTGGTCCAACCAGTCAGCCACCCTACCGCATACTACACACAAGTTTCAGTTATATACCATTTTTTGGTTAGCCTATCCTTTAGGTGGAGCCTATATAGCATACCTTCAGATGTGAAGTTCTAATTTCCCACCCCCACTTTGTTATTATAGAACAGACACAACGTAACTTGGCGATGTGATATTAAATTGAATATTTATATAATAAGATGGAAATTGCTTGTGGCGGCGGTGAAAAAATGATTAAATCAAGGTTTCGTTCTTGATATAGACACCTGACCCATTATACACTTAACTTTGTCAGTAAAATCTAAGCACTGTATAATGTGCAAAAGGTAATTCAGCCAGTAGACTGGTTTCGTCCTTATTGCTAACTCATCAAGTAATTTCCAGAATTTGTCACGGACAGATCTTGACCATGGACAAGTCTGCTTCGGCGTCTATTTCTCTAACAACTGGTGACTGTTCTATATAAGCAGATTTGGAGTGGATAGTAGTAAACTCAGATTTCAAGAGATTACATATTTAAATTTTGATGTACATTGCGCACCGCTGTCCTTATTTTGTCATCATTTGGTCTTTATCTTGTAGGTCGGTAAAATCTGGAATAATTTACATTTCAAGCTGCATCGATGTTATTTGGTCTAGATTGATGAGTTCTCATATGTCCCTCCATTCTGATGCCCTCCATCAGCTGTTTGACTGAAAATGACGTTGGAACTAGATTTTTAGAAATTTTCCCGAATGTTCAGGACTTTATTTCCAGACCGCATTTGCCACAAGTTTTTCTTTTTTGAGTATGGTGTCAAACCTGCAGATGGGCCTGGAAATGAAGTCCCAAAATTTGGGAAAATCTGGTTCTGACGTCATTTTCAGACGAGCAGTGATAGACAGCTTCAGAATGAAGCGAAAATCTGTGCACCTGGAAAACTAAAGGATTCAATATTTTACCAACCTACGAGTGCTATCAATTGTCCCCAACTAGAAAAAGGCAGAATGATAACAAAAAAGAGTACACTATTTTCACCTAAAGTAAAGGCTAATCATAAAACATTAGTTAATATATAACTGGAAATTTTGTGTAGCATGTGGCAGGGTTGCCATTGGTAGAGCAACAGATTCCGAAGCAGACATGCGCGTCAAATTCTGGATAGTCAAGTTGAGTTCCCAAGAAGGACGAAACAGGTCTCCCGGGTGAATTCTTTTTTCTATATTATGCAATGCTTAGTCTTTACTAAAAAAAACTTCTGTACAAAATAAGACAGGTGTTTATACCAAGATCGCAACCTTGTTTTAACTAATTTTAATCACAGCCCGCACAACCAATGTTCATTTAATTATGTTCTGTATGATTTACCTGACCTGTGATGTGACTAACACAGGCTGAATTATAGTTTTTTTCTTCCTTCAAAATTTTACGATAGCTTTGGCGTCTGCCAACTTCATCAGTCATCACAAATTTAAAAGCGACCAAACTAGTAAAGCAAGTGCGATATTTCCTCTCCCTATATCATTTTTACTTCTTTCCAGCCTTTCATTAAATATTGGCTTGTCACGTGTGTGGGCGCGCGCGTTACGCTAATTTATGTTCATTCAATTAAATGAAACTAGAATAGCTGAAAATGAATTTACCATTTACATGCGTTATACTATTTGTTCTATACTCTCCATATTTTTATGACGTGATTGAGGTCGCCCACACATTATACAGTGTGGAGCACGCTAAATCTAATACACTGTTCATAACCTCATCCCAATTTAAATAATAAAATGAAAAAGCAGACTAAACGTGCAGGTAAGAAATTTCGCACACACTACACAAGATGTAATTAGGATTGGCTTGTCTAATAATAGTTATTGTCATATCAATAAATAAGCGCACGTGACGAATGTGCAAGTGTGAGTATATATCTGAAGAGCTTCAGTTAAATATAATTAATACACGTGTATTTCCATCTTAATGAATCTATTAATTTATTGCAAAGAAATTGTGTAGCTGACATATTCAGTCAAGTTCAATGTATGCAAGACTGCTAGAGGTGAGAGCTGCATATCTAAATTTGATTTCCAAATATATTCAATGCGGTTTGATCCTCGATAGTCAGTTTGCCGTCGTACTCTGATGATGATCATGGAAGATCGAAACGCGTCAGTGCGTTGCGGCTGGCGGTAGTTTTTTATGTTGTTCGACGACTGGTTAAATACAATGGGATTGGTGTTTACTTCAAGCTCGCAAACTTGATTTAAAGAATTGTTACCACCACCCGCGCAAACAATTATTGTTAAATTGTATTAATTTATCAGTTACTGACTCAACAACCGTAGTGTTGTTACCCTCCACAGGCTCGGTATATATCATATATAGTGAGTGGGTTTTGAAGTCGCAATGTAGAAAGCTTTATATGAAATTAGCAACATTACTGCTTGTATACACAGTCGTATAGGAGATTTTACCGTCTAATTGTTCAACGTAACCCTCCCAAATAGATAGTGAGCATATGGCGCAATATCGGCTTCTACCAATGAGTCGCTAGTAAGCACGAAACGAATGTGCGCATGAGATTATACCTTCCGTTAATTATGACCGAGTTTTATCCTTCGTGAGCTACTTGAACTAATTTGTTATTAGGTGCGCGATGCATTATAAAAAATTTCATATATATTAGTTCTCCGCAATAACAATGTCTAGCTCACTAAGAGCTATGAAGATTTAATGAACAGTTAGAAACAAAATTATATAATAATCCCACTAATAGACCTTACTTTATTTTACTTTACTGCGGCTGACTCCTTTTGGAGGATAAGCCGGCTCCATTGATATCCCGGATTATACCTCTCCATGCCGGGCGGTTGGCAGCCATTTCGGAACATAAAGAGGGCCAATGACGCTCCCAGTGACGTGGACCATAAACATTGCGTAAACCAAGGAGTTCCACGTCCGATTTGATTGTTGCAAGCCATGTCTTCAGTTGCCCACCTCGGCGGCGGCGCCAGTTTGCACATTGACCTGGGTTCATCACCTGCCGTACCAGTTCGTCTTCTGGTTTGCGTAGTACGTGCCTGAACCATTGAAGTCGACGATGTTGGATCCAGACGGATAGTTGCATGATGTCACCGCATTGGTGACGAACAGATATGTTCAACTTCCGGTCCATCCATTTTGTCTTTGTGATGTACCTGAGGCTCCAATAGTCGAATACTTCAAGCTTTTTGGCGTCCTCAGAACGTAATGGCCAAGTCTCACAGCCATACAGTAGCACAGGGCGAACAGTAGCCTGGTAGACTCGGATTTTCGTTTTGAGGCTGATTTCACTTCTTCTCCAAAGTGAGTTCTTCAATTGTAAGAAAGCAAGTCTGGCACGGTCGATGCGTGTTCGGACTTCATTCTTTGCTTGACCAGTTGGAAGCATTTTTGAGCCAAGGTACGTAAAATCGTCGACTGTTTCGATTGGGCTGTCGTACACCGTGAGCTGCTCATCAGATGAAGATACACCGATGGTGAAGGCTTTCGTTTTGTCGGCATTGATTTCCAGACCAACGGCTGATGAAAACTGGGCCACTTGATCCAAAACGGCTTGCATGCTCCCAAAGCTGTCAGCAAGGAGAACAACATCGTCTGCGTAATCAACATCCGTCAGCCACAGGTTATTTGATACTTGAACGCCTCGGAACCCAGTTAGCGCGTTGCTCAGAATCCAGTCAACCGCATAATTGAACAATATGGGTGACAAGGGACATCCTTGTCGAACCCCAGTGCGCAGACTGAATTCATCCGATTCTTCTCCGTAAACACGTACTCTGGCTTTGGTGGCTGCATAGTAGGCCTTGATCAGATTGACGAGTTTTATGGGCATTCCGTCGAGCAGCATGTTCCATAGGGAGTCGCGATCAACAGAGTCAAAAGCAGCTCGAAAATCAAAGAAACAAGCGACGGTTGGTTGTTGAAATTCGTTGCGATGTTCCAAAACTCGCCGTAGAGTAAAGATCTGATCAACACAGCCTTTGCCTGGGCGGAATCCACCCTGATTGGGACGGGTACGGGCATGCATTGGGAAACGGTAGCAGGATTGACATTCCGAAGTCTGACGGGCATGCTTCTTGTTCCCAGATAGAAGAGAACAGTCGATGGATTGATGGCAGTAGTGTGCCTATACAGGCCTTGTAGACCTCTGCAGGAATTCCATCTTCACCGGGGGATTTCTTGTTCTTCATGCGCTGGATGGTCGTAGCGATCTCAACCTCAGTTGGGGAAGAGCAGTCCACGTCGTAGCTGGGTGTAGATGTTGTAGGTGGTTGCGGTGGGGAGCGGCCACTGTATGGTCGGTTCAATAACTGCGAAAAATGTTCAACCCATCTTGCGATTTTGCCATTGACATCAGAAATCAAGTCTCCTGTTGCGCTGCGTAGAATTATCTCTGCATTGCGCTTACCGGATGCTTTACGTATAAGACGGAAGAGACCCCCGAAATCACCGACGTTTGCAGCCGATTCCATGGCGGAAGCCATTTCATCCCAGTACTGCTTACGGTCAGCCCGAGCAGACCTCGTGGTTTCACGTCTCAGGTGGCGATAATTAGGCGCGTTATTCATCCGGGCATCTCTTGCTTTTTGTGACGCCCGTAACGTGCGTTCAGATATCCAGTCTTTATGGTGACTTTTGATGGTTCCGAGCGTTTCAAGCGCAGCTTGCTGAGTAGAGAGTTTCAAGTTATTCCATTGATGCTCCACATTGGTTTTATCTACGGCATGAGTTCCACCGTCAGCGGAAGTCAACTTTGCAGTGATTGAGGCAGATAGCGCTGTACAACGGGATGGGTCCGTTAGGGTTGCAACGTTCAGGCGTCTCGTAGGTTGATGGCGCCGTCGGGACTTGAGATGAAGCCTCAATTTGGCACGTACTAGAGTGTGGTCGGACCCTCCTCGGTTGCCAGTTTCAGCTCCTCGGTATGACCTGCAATCTTCGACAGAAGACATCCAACGCGACCGTACCAGAATGTAGTCGATCTGATTGGCTGTGTGACCATCGTTTGAATACCAGGTGAGCAAATGCTTCCGAGGGTGTTGGAAACGCGTATTGGTAACGCACATATGGTTGACATCTGCAAAGCTGATAAGTCGTGCTCCGTTCTCGCAGCGTTCACCTAGACCAAACTTTCCCAGTATGTGTCTGGTGGATGAGTCAGAAGGTCCTGTTCGTGCGTTCCAGTCACCAGCGACAAACAGTATGTCGCCTCTGGAAATTCCGTTGATAGTCTCTTGCAGTTGGTCGTAGAACTCATCTTTCACATCTGAATCAGCTGCGAGGGTTGGTGCGTAGACGGCTACCACTGTGATGTTGAATGGTTTCCCTCTCAGTCGGACCGTTGCGATCCTCGGTGATACAGGATTCCAAGCCAGCATGGCTCTCTGCGCCGTAGGACCAAGTAGAATGGCTACACCGTGTTGTCCGGACCCGTCAACTGGTCCGCTGTGATGCATCAAGTATGTTGATTCTGCAGACGGTACTTTTATCTTCGTTGATCCCGTGCCGGGCAGTCGGACTTCAGACAGGCATGCAACTTCAATCTGGTAGTCATATAGAGATTTGGCCGTGATTGCTTGGCTGCCGATATCAAGCAGCGTTCGAACATTCCAACACCCGAAATAAATAGGTGTTTTCGCGCTGATAAAACCAGATAGCTTTTCACTTGACACCCTAGCCTCTGGGGAAGCACAGAGCGCGTCGCTTGCCGGGGACGCCGTAGCATGAACGGAATTCATAGATTGTGACATTTCATGGAGTTTCTTGGGAATTTGGTACAAGTGGTGTCCCCTCACCACTCGGCTTTTTGATCGAGGACGCACCTCTAGCCTTTGCACATCCAAGCGCAGTCTGCAAGGCAGCAGTAAGTTGCATGGTTGCCGGTGGCTGTTGAGAGCTCATTCGCCATTCGGAAGTACGGGGTACTGTCCAGGAGTCCATGTAATCCTGTGGCTGTTGAACCCTTTTGTGGCGGGGAACACACGCCGAGTCATGGTGCCGTCGTCGGGCTCATGTGGTATTTTATAGGAGATCCGATTGCCGGTCGGAAATCCACCACGCCCTGGTGACACCACCGCCATAGCCCCGTTAGCCCATGTACGATCGGCCATCGAGACATGGTTGGCACCGTCGTTTACCATTACAAGTTGGATCTCTTCTGCCTTACGTTGGTGATTAAAATAGAGGCAACATCGATCAATACATTGATGCCAATACATGGGAGGCCATTACACAGTGCACAAAGCAGGAGTGCATTCGACTCCTTCGAACGAAATAAATCCAACTATTTGCTCGTGACGTGGAAGTTAACAACAGAAAATCATATCGCATGGATGGACGAACCATGCCATTTGTTCGTGCTATGTGATCATAAATCACAAAAGGCTATGATGCACAAGCGAATTTTTGCGGAATTGAAGACCGGCAGCCAATAAACTTTCTTCCTTGAAATTTGATGATACAAGAAATTAATAGCCTTTTAATTAAATCAGGTTTGCGATTCAGTTATAAACGCCCGTCTTATTATGTACATACACATGCCAGAATAAGCCAGAATTTTATAACGTAGGAAAGGCAGTTCAAAAGTAACTCGTTCTGCTTTGGGCTGATTTCCTATTTATGAACAATAATTGTATTACAATCTAATTAATCTAATTACTAAAGACGTTGCTTGTTTGTCTTGATTTCTTTATGGGAACTAGGACAATCGTTTAAGCCGGATTGGTTTAATTGGATGTTAATTCGCATGCAGTATAGAAGCTAGACTGGGGGCGAGCCAGCTACAGGATAACGAAGCAATTTTGTGGCGTTTAAGCTGGTTTTGACCATTACAGTGCTGACTCAGCCCGGATACCGTCTATGTGGTTGATTTAACATCGTAAAAATGTATTGTTGCACATTTTGTAATGATTTAGTTTGATTTGATGGCATTTTGTTTAAAAGGAACGCAGCAAAACCCTGAAGATTTGTATTGGAGTTTTCTATGGGCAAGCTAATAGCCCGTTTCGCATTCAGTTGAATAGATGAGTCTTAGTTGAAAAGAGAAGCTATGCTTACGTAGTAGTTGGTATTGTTTTTTTGCGGAAAGCTTATAATCAGTGCTTCTGATCGTTGATTGATGACGCTTTATTTTAATAAATGCAGCACAAATCTTGTGGGTATTATTGGGGTTTGTGTACGCGATGGCGAAGCTAATAATCGTTCGCTAGAAAATGATTGGACGAATCTTCGTTCAGAAGTATCCAGTATTGACACTATATGCTCAAACGATGTTATCTATTTTATTATGCTTTGAATCTTCTATTCTGCGTTGAATTCCTTTGCAGGCGTCTTTTATCATGTAAACTCACAGTAGTCTCTTATTTTTCCGTATCCACATGGTACGGTGAGTTTCTGTTCACCTACAAGAACATTGCTGTGTAGTATAATCATAAAATTGTTTTACACTTCATTTAGTACTGGTTGTAGCATTATTTGCAGTTAGCCCACGATCTTGTGCTGGCGAGTGTTTATTATTTCCATGATCAGTCCTAGTTGAGAAAAGGTTCCTTTTTAAAAAATGCTTTGTGTATCTTTGACAAGCCGGACTATTAGCGTGCACGTAAAACTGCATTTTCCTTTTTGAGACACCGTAAGATGTTATATATTTCATTATGACTCGAAACGTCTGTGCTTCGTTAAATTTCTTCACAGACATCTTCAAACACACACCACATTAATGCCACAGTAGTCTCTGATCTGTCCGTATTTTGAATTTCTGTTCATTTATAAGAACATCGTTCATTTGGTTAATATAATCATTGGTATTCATAAGACGAAAACTCAGTATTTATCTAGATTCATAAAGCCAATTTCATAGCTGTTTTTTAATCCTTAAATATATTTATGTGCTCCTTCTTTATTAAATTGTATCTTTTGTTTTAAGACAGTTAACAGAGAACACAAGCGAAATCCAGAACCCGCTACGTGACTTCGTGGAAAATAATATTTCATTTTCAGAACCTAGTAATAGTTTGGTCTATTCATGCGGGTTTGTAGCGTTTGTGCTGCCAATTGTTTGGTTATGAATGCCGACAACAGTGAAAGTATGAAATTACCCAGAAATATCTGATAACGAGCAAGTCTCCGACGCATTGAAGAAGAGTATGTTAATTTTTTTCTGAACGACATGAGTTCAATCCTATCGGACAAACAGAAAGAATTCTTATCGCTTGAACCAAAATTCTGCATATCGCCAAACGACAGGAACCAGACGAAAGAAATTCAAACATAAGCCGCGCTGGACAGCTTATATTGTGATACTGCATAAGGAATTTCGTTCTCTACTAAAAGCTAAACCACATGCCACCTACGAGCATTTTAAAATAGGACAGAAACTATTGAACTTAATAAACGTAGAGCACAGAATATATTAAAGAATTAAGAAACAGCAACAAAATATGGCTAATGAAGCCAGACAAAGGAGCAGGAACTGTACTTATGCGTACGAATTTCAAATCGTGCCACGAAAATAAAGTCAGATCAGAGACTACTTAGGATTCAAGATGATATGCCATTATAGATAAATGTAAAGAAATTCAACAATGAAGCGGCATAACCAAATTGTATTGAAATCGAAATCGTATGTATTAAACATTGAAAACCATTTAGCACACGTATGGCCAGAATGTACGAGATGCCAGAGATACAAAAAGTTGTTGGAAAAAGCAACATTCTGAAAATATGACCAATTATGCCAATGACCACCATACTACAGCAACAACTGGGGGTTGAGCTAAAGACAGTCCTACAACCTATACAGATATAAATGACGAACAACCGTGTTCGCGACATTTTGGATATTTATAATAAAATAATATGTCAAAACTTGAAGAAAAATGACATCGGTATTCTTCGATGTCAAAATCTGTTTACAAGCGTCCCCGTTAGAAAACCTTTGATATCCTCAGTGAATTCATCGTTGATAACCACCCATCATTCCAAAGGCAATATAAAAATTTCAAAGGCGTGCAATTCAAATTTAATAGTCAATGAAATGGCGATGAACAGTTCATTAGAGAGTCTACTAAACACCCGGATGTTCTGATGCCACTTTTATTAGCGATCACGAAGATGTAGAATTAAATATCAAACTACAACAGTCTGATAGTTTAGACAATGATTTTCAGGTTTCAACGCATCGTTCTTCATATTAATATTTATAACGGGACAGGAAACTGGCAATTAATTAGGAAAATAGTCCGGAAGTAGACATGGACTGGACAGTACATCCAATATTACAGCAGTCATAATTTCCGAAAAGATACATTTGGTGCGTAATCAATCACATAGTATAATGCAAATGTATTCTGTTGATAAGAACACCCCCTAAAACGAAAATGCAGTGTAATCTCGTAGTAATATAATTATTTGATCCAACTTATAATCCTTTGGTTTTCCAAATTTACTATATAAAGTACCAGATATTGCAGACGAGTTCAGTTCTGACGTAGAAATTACAGCCTCAACTGAGTTGTGTAAACCTGATTCATTGTAAAGTTGTTTCGATAAGCAATTTGTTTCTCAATTGAAATTACTAATAAATCAAAGATTAATGAATGCAAGTATGTATTAGGTTTTGCGAACCTAGTAACAAATTAGTTCAGTTGTGACCAGAAGGATAAACCAAAGGCAGCATGAACGGAAAGTATAATCTCATGCACATTCGTTTCGTGCTTACTGGCGACTCATCAGTAGGAGCCGGTATTACGCCTTTAACCACTATATATTTGGTAGAAGAATGTGGAATAATAGGACGATACACATTCTTCTACCAAATATATAGTGGTTAAAGGGCGTAATACCGGCTCCTACTGATGAGTCGCCAGTAAGCACGAAACGAATGTGCATGAGATTATACTTTCCGTTCATGCTGCCTTTGGTTTATCCTTCTGGTCACAACTGAACTAATTTGTTACTAGGTTCGCAAAACCTAATACATACTTGCATATATATTAGTTCTTCGCAACAAAACAGTATTTAACTGTAATTAATGAATGCAGTGAGTGAGCTTGAAGTAAATACCAATCCCATAGTATCTACCCAGTCACCAAACAAAACTTCCGCCATTCTCACGCACTGACTCGTTTCGAAATTCCATGACAATCATCAGTGTACCACGGCGAACTGATTAGCGAGAATCAAACCGCAATGCATGTGCGTGACTGTAAATGTCGGTTGCACAATTTCTATACAGTCACGAACATTCGCTGTTTCTAGCTTTCGCCAAAGATACGTACTACTACTACTACTATTATTATTATTATTATTATTATTATTAGTATTATTACCATCGTCATCCTCATTATAAATGTTATTATTATTTTTATTACTTTTATTGTCATTGTAATTTTTATTATTATGCTTTTTATTACGAATAATAATATTATTATGCTCATTATTTTTATTTTCATATTAATAATAATAATAATAATAATAAATATTATTATTATTAACATCGTCATCCTCATTAATACTGTTATTACTTTTATTGTTATTGTAATTTTTATTATTATGCTTATTATTACGAATAATGTTATTATGCTCATAATTTACATTTTCATAATAAAAAAAAAATACTACTACTACTACTACTACTGCTGCTACTACTACTACTACTACTACTACTAATAATAATAATAATTATTATTATTGCAAAATGGAAGCATCTAAAAACATACTGATGGTGGGGCAATGGGAAGCCCCTTATCTCCAGTGTTGGCTGAGATTTTTCTAGGGCACCTAGAAAACACATCATTAGAGAGTGACATAAGTAAATGTGCTCAATATATACGGTACGTGGATGATATATTTCTTGTACTTAAGAACAGGTCGCAATCATGAACATTGCTTCAAAGTTTCAACGAAGCACATAAGAATATCGGCTTCACGTCAGAGCACGAGAAAGATGACTGTCTGCCTTTCCTAGATGTACTATTAAAGAAAGAAATTAATGGTAAATTAAACAGAACAATTTACCATAAACCAACATGGTCTGCACAGTATTTGCATTACAGCAGTTTTGTGCCATTTCAATATAAATTATCAACAGTTCGTGGTTGCTTTTCAAGAATTGACAGGTTGGTTAGTCAAGATTCAAAAGAAAATGAATATAATAAAGCAATTAACGATTTAATGTCTAATGGCTATCTCAGACAATTAATTTAATCAATTATTAAAAGAGGAATTAAACAAAAACAGACGTATTATGGGCCAGAAAAGAAAACAGTCTACCTAAACATCCCATTTAAGGGGGATGCAGTTTCCCGAATGGCACAAAAGAAAGTTGAAGCAGCATTGACACGCACATTTAATGCAGCCAAACTACGAGTGTTATTTAAGGTAACACACTTGCCTTTACCAGCAATCAAAGAGAAACAGCCGTTAATGTCGATATCAAATATTATTTACCAATATACATGCGCAAGTTGTCGATCAACTTACGTAGGCCGATCGACCAGACGGTTAATTACTCGAATGAGAGAGCATTGCAACTTGAACGCCTGTTTTAAATCAAATGGTGAATACACGTCTGCTATTGCGCAACACATCATCGAAACATCGCACGTATGTTCTCCAGACGTAGCATTCAAAGTAATTACTAAATGCAAAAACAAAAGGGAGCTAGCCACATCCGAAGCATTATGGATAAACAAATTGCAGCCGGATTTATGCAAGCAGAAGAAGCATGTTCAAGCTTTGAGCTTGAACTGGATGTGACGCATTCAATTGATTGGTTTTCGCTTTTCACACTCTCTCTATGTTCATATATTTCTATCTTGTTTTGATTTCCAATTTATATATAAAGATATGTTCATTAGTAGATATTTGAGGAGATTATGCGAAAGAAATGTTTCTTGTATCTGATAATAATTAGTTCATGAATGCAGCCTTTATTTAATTAATTAATATAAAGATCTATTCCACGTTTTCATTTTTCTACAAAAAGTAGGTACCTCCACTACCCGATGACATGGCAGCTATTTTATTCGTCTTATACACTTTTTGATTGGAATCTTTTATTGTTCGGTATGTATTTGAGGAAAAATATAATACGCATTATTACAAATAGCATCCACTGTCTTTTGAATTTTTATTGTGTTGAAGTTTATCTTCGAAAATTTTATGATTTACAGTTTTGAGATCTAAATCAATGTTTTATGAGCATTTCAACCACTCTCCATTAAAATTGAGGCCCACTTACCTTCGTTATTGGAACAAATAAAATATCCAAAGTTAGGAAGTTCTCCTTCACGACTTTGAGGTAAAACGTTCGATCAAAATATTTTTATTATGAAAATTATATTGGACTTGAAAAATTGGATCAATGCACGTGTGGCCACGCTGCAAGAAGATGTATGCACAAATACCGAAATAGTATGCCTTGTGAATTTCTACGGTGGCCCCGAAGTAGCCTTGCCAAAAGAAGATAGTCGATCACCATTCCGATTGCCCAATAGAGCTCTGTTCTCTCATCCAGCACCAAATTAGCGTAAGAAACAAGGTGGGCAGATTTTGACATGGCAGAAACAATTAAAGTCACTTACATCCAAATTGGGTAGTATAGGATCCACTCGTCTGCCGGGATGGGGTCCTCGTGCACATCACAGTTCTTGGTTAGAAACCCTTAGCGATATGGCAGCGAATCGAGCTCAGTGGCGATCTTGTTGCAGATGTATAGTAGAATCATCTTCGTAACTTTCTTTTCTTAGTAGGGCAAAGTTAGCTGCGAGGTTCGGTTTGTTTATGACGTGATACGGTGAAATCCGCAAGGAAGCTGTGTTGCTGATGTCGCCTTGCCCGAATGCTAACTTGGCCATAATGGTGTTGTGGAGAGGTTTAGTTTGCCTCATTTCTGTGAGTTATCCTGATAAATTTACTCATAATAGCAAGGTTTTCCTTCTCTCTCTATCCCTCTCCCTCTCTCGTAAATCTCAATAATAATTTATCTAAATTCACTCCTTATGGTTATATGGCGGTGAAACATTAGTCACTTGACTTTTGTGTGGCTGGAAATGATGATCACCAGAAAAAATCCAGGGGGAGTTAGGCCGACACGTATTACTTCCGTCACTTAACGAACCGCGTTTATCGATAATTTACTCATTCAAAACCAATGATTTGTTTGAATCCGTTAATCGAGGAGTGTGTGAAATACAAAGATTACGAACAAGTACAAGATGTCATCAGTACAACTAGACTGATTACGAAGCACAAAATAACAACTCAAGCGTTCTCTTAACAATCTGGTTTCGTAACCCACAACAGAACACAATCGGCCACTTCATATCTTCAAAGCCTAAAGAGCAAACACGCATGGCAGAAATTAAATCAGACCACCTGAAGACATCAGATATTTTCTAGAAAGCGGCCAAGAATATTCTCTGACTGATGCTGATTGGTACTTTTCCAACGCTTATTCAGGTGTGTTGGGATTGTTTCCTCATATGTATATATGTATATATATATATATATATATATATATATATATAAATGTAGCACGGCTATGTTTAGGGCCATTTTATTGTCGTATGTTCAGAATATATATATATAAATACGCGGTCTATGTATCTAATAATATATATATTCTTATCTGCAAACATAGGATTGGTATTATAAATTTCAATAAAGCTCGCATTCAAAAAAAATATGTCACATAATAATTAATTAATTAACTTGTAAGTTCAAATTCAAGTGACTAACGTTGTCTTGTCATTTTATGCATTCTAGCTTCTTTTAATTACAACAGCTTCTTTCGGCGGATGAGATCGTAGCAATGTTATAGTTTATGACTGAAAAGAATCTCAGTAATGTTTTCTTACAGATGACACAATTGCTAAATTGTAAATAGTTTTTCTTACTTGTTTACTTTCAATGATGATACGAGTTGTATCTAAATTTAAAACCGTTGTTGATAAGCCTGATTTACCAGTCTGTGTAAAAATATACAATTTTAATGTTCGTGACTGCATAGAAATTGTGCAGCCGACATTTCCAGTCAATATATGAAAGACTATTAGATGTGAGAGCCCCATATCTAATTTTGCTTTACATATATATGCATTGCGGATTGATCCTCGCTAGTCGGTTAGCCATCGTACTCTGATGATGATCGTGGAAGGTGTAAACGCGCCAGTGCATGTGACTGGCGGTAATTTTGCTGTTGTTTGACTTGTCAAATACTGTTGGATTAGTGTTTACTTCAAGATCGCAAACTTGATTTAAAAAATTGTTACCACCACCCGCGCAATTAATTGATTGTTCAATTGTATTGCCTATATATTTATATATATATATATATATATATATATATATGTGTGTGTGTGTGTGTGTATGCTCGTGTGTGCTTGGCGAAAGATGCAATTAGTTAATATTTGGGACTGCATAGAATTTGTGCAGCCGGCATTTCCAGTCAAGTACAATGTATGCGAGACTACTAGAGGTGAGAGCCGCATGTCTAACTTTGCTCGGTTCCTACTGATGGGTCACCAGTACGCAAGAAATGCATGTGTATATGAGAATAAACCTTTCGTTCATGCTGATTATGGTATAAATTTTTGGTCTTATTTTAATTAATTATTTACCAAGTGCGCAATACCTCATACAAACTTGCAAATACACTAGTTTTCCGCAGAAAAAAAATTATATACATATATTAAAGGAATCTAACCTATGGATTTTAAAATTTGTTGACAATGAAGGAAAAAATAAAAGCACAATATTTTTTATCAGCGCGTTACATTTTCCCAATTAATTGTAGATCAAATTAATAACATGCATGTATTAGGTGTTGCGAGCCTAGTAACAAATTAGTTCAGTTATAACCAGAAGGATAAACCAAAGGCAGCATGAACAGAAAGTATAATCTCATGCACATTCGTTTCGTGCTTACTGGCGACTCATCAGTAGGAGCCGGTATTACGCACTTTAACCACTATATATTTGGTAGAAGAATGTGGAATAATAGGACGGTACAATCTCCTAGACGAATTTGTAAACCTGCAATAGTGAAGCTAACATCGTATAGTCTACGACAATGCGACTTCAACGCTAACTCACACTATATAATATATATACCGAGTCTGTAAAGGATACTAACACTATAGCTATTGTGTTAGTAACCGATACCAACATTATTGTACCGAAAAGGTACATGGTACTAACACTATGGTCTCCGAGTCGGTACATGATACCAACATGTTGGATATCAATGTATGCTATAGTTCACCGAAATTGAGAATTACAAAATTTCTGAACACCTGTTACTCCAGTAAATCCATACACTCTGGCCTTCATCGATATCAGTTATCACATTTCGCGGTAAGCATGACATCATTCAATTCAATATATTACAGTTAAATACTGTTTGTTGCGAAGAACTAATATATATGCAAGTATGTATTAGGTGTTGCGAACCTAGTAACAAATTAGTTCAGTTGTGACCAGAAGGATAAACCAAAGGCAGCATAAACGGAAAGTATAATCTCATGCACATTCGTTTCGTGCTTACTGGCGACTCATCAGTAGGAGCCGGTATTACGCCCTTTAACCACTGTATATTTGGGTCTATTTAACTTCAATAAATAACATATATATATATATATATATATATATATATAAATATGTATATATAGCATAACTTATTATTTAGAAAAGTAATCTAAAAATAACAAATAAAGAACTTTGAACACAGGTAATACAAAAGTTCGAGGTCGTAAAAAATTCGTTTAAAGAAATAACTTAAAATATGCGACTAAAACACTTAGGAGAAATATGAATAATGCAAAATATGACGCATTAAAATATAGTATTCCATTTGGATATATTGTCATCAGAATAGCTGTTTCCGTGTTGTCAAGATGTTTTATCGTTTTAAAGAATGAAAAATAATTATCGATAGCAGCGGTGTACATTGTGTATAGTGACATTTGAAAAAACGTTTTCATCATTTGATAATTTCAATATGGAAGTATAAATATTGTAGGACAATAAATAGATGCCATCAAGTTCGGAATATTAAATAAATTTAAGGAGGGATTTTCACTTTTCATCGTTCAGGGACGATGTCCAATAGTTTATTAAATAACCGCAGAGGATAATGCAATTTGTTAGAAATGCCACCCTGAAGAGGAAACATAGGCAAACAATGTATGCTCGACAGATGTCCGATTTTTATTCAAATATACAAATACGTGAAAATGGTTATAAAGAAGACGTAGAAAAATGGAAGAATACCAGCAAATTTTGAGATAACAAAAAATGATCTCACGGCAAGTTGAAAGAATCTACTGCTGTAAAATGCCAAACAAGGCGATTATCTCCTTGCGCATTTACATAACACATATGTTAGCATACAAAAATTGATAATAAACCAAAAGAAAAAAAATTTCAAACTAATTCGAGTATAACAGGAGTAGGAAAAAATGCGATAATATAAACGACTGTCTAAACGAAAGCACATATTGGCGATATACAAACAATGAAAAAAATTGTTTTTAATTAAACCAGTTGACACATGATACACATGATGCACCATTCAACTAAGAAGGCGTCGGATAAAACTAGATGCATCGCAATTTCTTTACAAAATCGGGTCCTAATGCATTGAAGAGATTTCTATGAATAGATCGATATAGAACTTTGGAGCATAAAAACGTTCACGGACACTATCCGTGCACACGTGCACTCGTAAGTGTGCACTCTTCATTGATTCCCGATTAGCTCCGACGAAGAAGTGATCAGTTAGACGAATAAGTCAAAAACGTAGAAATGGGTTATGTCAGGAATAATGTAGATAAACGAGCATTGTTAAGCTTATATCGACCGTATTAAAACACAAATTATCACCATCAACACCAATAGGATCACCATAGTACTTACCAATATAATCTGTATTATCAACATCAGCATCAACCAGCTTATTAGTATCATCATTGATCTATCTTCAATCATATAAGCATAACCATGTTTTATAGTGATAACAATAATTCATGTTAACACACCGGTTTTAATCATATCTTTCATTCTCAACTTTATCACCATAATAATTATAAATTTAAACATAATCAATACCGATGACATCATAATCCATACCACCAACTTTATCCGAATAAACATCCATCTACATATTATTATTATTATTATTATAAGCAACATGGACATTATTGCAGTAATCAACTATCTAATTATCGCAAACATCATATTGATTAGTAACAACAACGACAACATTCTTCTTATTATTTTTACCATCATCATTTCTATAATTATAATCACTATTATCTAAATCATAATCCATATAATCGTCTTCATCATCATTAACTACATTATCATCCTTAAATTCAGCATGAACATTACTTTCCATAACATAATCTTCAACATCATAATAGTTATTCCTATCATCAAAATTTATATCAACAATGTCAATAGCATCCAACGATTTTGTGATAACTAAATCTACACCTAAATGTCTAAATAATAATTCCACTAAAGAGTAGCTTTCTTCGCCATTCGAAAGTTGGATGCATCGGAAAACGGTATAAGCTACAAGCAAAGCTATTTTTCAAACATCAATAATTATATATATATATATATATTATATATATATATATATATATATATATATATATATATATATATATATAAAGAAGATTTTTTGCCAGGATTTTCATTATATATATATATATATATATATATATATATATATATATATATATATATATATATTTGTCAGTATAAACAAAGCACTGTCTAAGGTAATAAAGGCAGTTCGTCCAGTAGATCACTTTCGTTCATATTGAGAACAAGCCATGGAATATTCAAAATTTGAAGTGGACGGGGTTATAACTGGGGAAAACTTGCATCAGAGTCTGCAATGTTCAGTTATATATTAGCTTGTGTTTGAGTATCTTTTCCTTCACACACACACACACACACACACACACACATATATATATATATATATATATATATATATATATATATATATATATATATATAATTTGTATGGAAATTGTTGAGTTCGTAGACGCTAAATAGGGCCCTTGACCGATGTTTTGCACTGTTTCGACTTATATATGCTTTGGCCAAAGTATTAAAAATACAAAAATATGGTTTAAAGTATAGACGTGTTAGCTAGAAACTCTAAGACTTTAACAAATAAAATTGCCAAAAAACGAGCAAACGAATTAAAGAAGTAATGATCTGTTTTCTGGAGCAAGAATCCTTTCTACTCTGTTACGTTTATTTGACTTATCATTATGATAACCGATTACAACTACCTATACAAAGTCGTTACATGCCTTTAGTCGAACAAGACAATTAACACACTTAATTAAATTAAAAAGTAGAAAAGTACAAATTTCAAACTTCTTATTTTGTATTAACTATAAAGTAGAATTATATTAACCAGAGATATTTCGGTTTAGAAAGTCAGAAAAAATGAAACTTCGAGAATTAATTTTGTCTTTTTACCCCTACTAACTGCATTCTTTGTATGCCATGTCCTATGGAGACAATTGGTTCGTGTTTAAATTATTGGATAACGATATTTTGGATCCATTGTTAGAGCTATTAAGAGAATACATACGGCAAAGACGTGGTTATTACGCGAACAAGTTTTAGAATGGATTAAAAATATTTTAAAGATATGCCACGACAGTATATTTCGCGAAGACAATGGCATTTTCATGAGATAAAAAGAAATATCTACTGAAATTAACTAAAATTTTAGATATGCATTCTACTATTTATAAATAATTGATAAACTATTAAATAGATTACTTAGATATTGTGTACCTATTTAGCGCGTTTTAGATTCTGCTCATTTAAACTTTGCGGTCTGCCGAAAAAATGCTTAGCCTAATTTACCGATGATACAGAAAGAAACCTGTCCAGATGTGTACATGCGTTATAATGGTTGAACTAAGGTATAAAAGATAAGGCAGCAAAAAGGCGATTCAAAATGTCAATGCCCTGATTATAAATAGCATTTTGGTCCGGGCCACCAACATATCATTGCAGATCGAAGATTGGTTCCACAGGTGAAAGACATCTGTTAAAATTGTTTGCTTCTTGGAAGGCGCAGACCGAATCGATAATATCAACCTGATAGAAAAAGCACATAGTATGGAACAAAATTTTAAATTGGTGAGACATGAATACGAGCATTACATGATTTGCATAACAAACTCGACCCAAACCCCAATTATCACATCACAAATAGGAGATATATTAATCTACGACGCAATTCACATCAAGATATCTGAAAAACATTTGCAACGATGACAAAATCCTACAATATTGGTCACGGTATTACACATCACTCTAGCACAAATAGATTCTCATTTTATTCATATTAAAATTCAAGTACTTTTATGCTCAAAATCTGTTATTCTTATAGGTGAATACTAGTATGAAGTAACGTAACCATATAAATTTCCGGTCTGACGACCGGTGGGAACTACTTTGTCAGCTCAGTAAAAGAGGCATGGAACTTGCAGGGTCTATTCACTTACAGCCTACTTCTTTTTGCATGTGAAACCTCGAGTTCGGTTTAAATACGCAGTAACATTTACTGGTAAATGGGTACTTATGGTGAGAGCAAACGTTCTAGACGCGAAAGGAAGGTTTGGGATGCAGAAAGACTTTGGTCAAGGGCACCTGCCAAGTTCTCGTCAGCCTTGATTGGAAAAATACATAAAGGAAGAAAAATTATGAAAACAATCCATCTCCAGTAGGGATGGGCGACCTAGAATTCTTTTAAAACCAACTTTGTCAGGTTAATGTAGACAACTTCATTTCCAATTCTACCTTTTCTCCTTTACTATTCTCTTATCAAACTTAAAAAATAGTTTTGGCATTTACAATGAATATGGTTGGAGTTGATCAAATCACTGAGTTCAATGTCGTATTGTCATATATCGAAAATAATTCAAATAAGCTATCATCAATTAAATCAAGGTTAAGATTTTGCGGCAAAGCATTTTCTATGCGAACATTAACACAGATTCGGCAACAAGAATCTCTAGCACGTGCGTTGGATAAAATATGAGTTAATATATGTTGCGCGTGAGAAACTAGTATTCAGGCTGCTACGAGTATTACAAAGATCGGTGCACCATCCTTATCTTCGCGTTATTCGCTTCGAACCTCGTTCACCACGGAATTTTATGAAACCGGACAACGAGTACGGCTTAAGTTTACATAGGAGTAAATCATAAGTTATTAAAGCTTGTTGTACTGCTGTCTACGAACATTATGGTGAGTGCTAGTTAGCCCGACAAAAGACGGCAACCATCAGCAGAATTGGCTGGGGCATCAAAACTTAGGACAAAAGATAATTGGTTGGCAACGGCAACAAAGTGTTTACAACCATTCTCAATATGGCACACACTACGAAGTACCTTGGCTTTTACATAAAAATTTTCCGGAAGAATGTATTTGAAAACTAAAATGTGACCATCGTTCCAGTGGCGCGATGATACATAAATTGGCCTCTACCTGATGTGTCACTGTTTCAAACTTCAGTGACAGTTCCAGCTCTTACTGACTAGTGGCCCGATAAATAAAAAAAACACGAGCGTGTAAATAAATTACCAATTGAACTTGGCTGATTTGATGGCACAGTCCTACAAGCAAGGGCTTTATTCGCCCAATTGGCTAAGTCAACCAATTACCTGGTACATAACTCTTATTTTATGTCTCTATAAGAAGTCGAAAACGTTTTCATACTATTGTTTTCGCTTTCACACTATATTGAAAGCATAAATAAAATAAGTTTAACTTGAAGAATGAACAAGCCAGTTCCACGAAGGGTCAAACAAGACGAAAGCGGTGCTGCATATCAACTGGTAAATAGCATAAAAAGGAGTGTCACTACAGCCTTATTCGTATGAATACCATTAAATTTCAATAAAAGCACGAATCTTGTTTCTATATCAAAGCATGGTGCTAGTCTTTGTCGTCAAAAAAAATTTGACACGAATAATAACGTGAAAGTAGGGTTTTACTTCGTAGCGTGTTATTAAAATTGTAGTTTAAAGGTAGGACAACAACATTCTCTGAGCCTACATAATAACAGAATCAATTGACAAAAAACCCAGAAATATGAGCAGAATACATTAATGAATAACTCTTCTAAACATTCTAAACTGCAGCTGAGCTCATGAAAATGAAAAAAAGGGAACTTGCCTCATAATCCACCTTGTAATCGTCTTTATTATGACGACCAGCGAACAAAGTAAGGCGCGTTTGGTGTTCAGGTATCATATATTTCTACAAAATAAAGTATTATATAGGATAACTTTCCATTAGGCTGCTTTTAATGAGAATTTACAAAGATATTATTATTATTTTATAAAATAATATAATCATAATTAAACAGAAAACTAATTGACAAGCCGTTAGAATTAACAGTTCACTTCTAAACCACATTCGAAGCGTAGTTTCAATGATAAATATCCACATTAATTGTAGATTTATGAGAGTAATAAGCAATCAGCAATTAAAACAACTTGGACAGCAAGAATCTCTTGCTCGTACGTTGGATAAATTAGAAATCGACATATGTTGCGTATCTGAAACCAGAATACAGGATCCTACGTGTATTACAGAACTAGTTGCACCATCCCTATCTACGCGTTATTGGCTTCGAACATCTGGTTCCACAGAGTCCTCTCAAGCCGGTAAATGGGGCGTTGGTATTGCCCTTAGCGCGCGAGCTGAAGCTTGCTTAATTGAATGGATCCCTTTAAATAGTCGATTGTGTGCGGCACTTTTAAATACATCTACTAAAATCAAAGCAAAAAACCGTTATCATCGTTGCCTCTTCGTTGTATCTGCATATGCTCCTACCGATTGCAGCACAGAAGAAAGCAAGGACGCTTTTTACTCCGAATTAAGCTCCTTACTAAGTAAAGCACGAAGTTCGGATATAGTCCTGGTTATGGGTGACATGAATGCTCAAGTTGGTCGCTTAAGCAACACAGAATTTCATTTAGGTGGAAGATACACTCTAAGCTCGACTCGCAATGATAATGGTGAACGGCTTTTGGATAGCTGCGCTGAACATAGACTATATTTAAGTAGTACAAATTTCAGACGTAGTGTTAAACGTTGTGCTACATGGCGTCCTCCAGCACCCGGACAACGGTGGACTCAAATAGATCATGTAGCAATTAGTTATAGATGGCGTGGTTGCATCCAGTATTGTCGCTCTTTTTGGAACACTTGTCGACTCGGACCATGCACTTATCCGTTGTAGATTTGCTCTAAAATTTTCCGAGAAAATAATTAAGAATAAACCCCAAATTGATGTAAGCAAACTCGAACAACCGTCCATCCGACAAAACTATGAAAATATTTTTAAGGCTAATCAAACTGGTCTGAATAGCGAAAATCCGAATATACTTTGGTCCAAGATAAGTTCCACTATGCACAATGCAGGTACTACTGTATGTGGCATAGCAGGCCCCCGTAGAAATAATCACTGGCTCTCTGTAAAATCTATGGAGATACTCGAAATAAGGCGCCAAATTCCACCTGGCTCGACTCATAATAATACCCGTCGCAATATAAGACGCCAACTTAAGCGCAGTCTAAAAGGCGATCTCGAAAACTTTTGGAACAGAAAGGCTGAAGAAATGGAAGTAGCTTTCGCGTCAGGTAATAGTCGCTGTTTCTTCCAACTTATCCGCGCAACAGGTCCAAGAAAGTTAAAAGTTAGCGAAACTATAAATGATAGTAACAATGAATTAATAAACGATAAAATAAGTCGTCTTGACAGGTGGGCTGAACACTTTAGAGATCAATTTTCTTGGCCACCCGCGTCAGTTCCGATTCCCGAAAGCATGTCTGCATCAACAGTGTGGAATGTTAGTCCCGAAGAACCATCCGAGTTAGAAGTACGCGATGCAATCCTATTTCTTAAGCGCCGCAAAGCCGCAGGCCCCGATGATTTACTTCCGGGATTGTTTAAGGATGCTGGCGATATAATTTCAGGAGCGTTGACCAAACCTTTTCATACTATATGGAATGAGGAAACCGTACCACTTGACTGGAATGAGTCGACCATCATTCCCATCTTCAAAAAAGGCAGTCGTAATTCGTGCGATAACCATCGTGGTATAAGTTTGACTCCGGTCGTATCAAGGTTATTTGCTTCGATTATCCTACGTCGTCTTAGCGCTTCACGTGAATCACATACAAGAGAAGAACAGGCCGGATTCCGCGCAGGACGAGGTTGTATAGATAATATTTTTACGTTAAGGCAAGTTCTCGAACAGAGAAATTTATATCACCGTCCCAAAATAGTCTTCTTTCTAGACTTCAAGGGTGCATTTGATTCGGTGGATCGCAATGTTTTATTCCATATCTTGTCGAAAAGCGGTGTGCCCACAAAATTTGTTAATATTATACGAGCTCTCTACACAAATACTTCTGATCGCGTTAAGGCCTACAACGAATTAACGCATAACTTTACAACCAGCAGTGGTGTTCGTCAAGGTTGTCCACTTTCCCCATTTTTGTTTAATTTTGTAATCGATTCTATTATGAACAACACTCTACCACACATTCAGGACGCTGGAGTTGAAGTTCTCCCGGGAGATAAACTAGTCGGTCTTGACTATGCGGACGATATCGTACTATTATTCGACAATCAGCATGCTGCCCAGACCACCTTAAATAGATTAACAGACGTTGATCCGTCTTTCGGTATGAAATTCGCACCCTCTAAATGTAAGATACTGTTACAGGATCACCCACCACTCACTCCAACGTTGCGACTGCAGAATGAAGTTCTTGACATAGTCGACGGGTTTACATATCTTGGGAGCTCTATCAATAGCATAGGCAATATGTCCGACGAGGTGAGAATACGGATCGCGAAAGCTAGAGTAGCTTTCTCGAACATTCGTCATTTATGGAGAAACGCCAATATTTAACTTTGCCTTAATGGTCGTGTTTACAATGCATCTATTCGCGTAGTATTACTATACGCTAGTGAAACTTGGCCTCTTAGAGTTGATGATCTGAGACACTTACATGCATTCGAACATCGTCGTTTGAGAAGTATAGCACATGTTGGTTACCAAAAACGAATAACTAACGTTGACATCCGTAGACGTATTTTTGGATCTGACAATAAGTGCTCGTCGTTAGAAAAACAAATAAGGCTCCATCAACTTCGTTGGCTCGGTCACGTTTTGCGTATGCTCTCATTTCGATTGCCCAATAGAGCCCTGTTCTCTCATCCAGCACCAAATTGGCGTAAGAAACAAGGTGGGCAGATTTTGACATGGCAGAAACAATTAAAGTCACTTACATCCAAATTGGGTAGTATAGGATCCACTCGTCTGCCGGGATGGGGTCCTCGTGCACATCACAGTTCTTGGTTAGAAACCCTTAGCGATATGGCAGCGAATCGAGCTCAGTGGCGATCTTGTTGCAGATGTATAGTAGAATCATCTTCGTAACTTTCTTTTCTTAGTAGGGCAAAGTTAGCTGCGAGGTTCGGTTTGTTTATGACGTGATACGGTGAAATCCGCAAGGAAGCTGTGTTGCTGATGTCGCCTTGCCCGAATGCTAACTTGGCCATAATGGTGTTGTGGAGAGGTTTAGTTTGCCTCATTTCTGTGAGTTATCCTGATAAATTTACTCATAGTAGCAAGGTTTTCCTTCTCTCTCTACCCCTCTCCCTCTCTCGTAAATCTCAATAATAATTTATCTAAATTCACTTATATACTTTTTTTCACTCCTTATGGTTATATGGCGGTGAAACATTAGTCACTTGACTTTTGTGTGGCTGGACATGATGATGATGATGAGCAATAATAGAAATCGAAATAAAGTTCGCGGACACTAACAAAACAACAATCACAGACTTAACTAGTCACACAATGTGGTAAATCTAACATCAGTTACTCAAACGTATTTGTTACGAACATTCATATTCAACATCTGATGACAACGCAAATTTACCGAAGGTTTTCATTATTTCTTTTAGTAAATGAGGAGTTTATTATCAATTTTTAACAACGGTACAATATGATATACCAATGCAATTAATAATTAAATTTTCTGGTCCTAAATAATTCAATTCTGAGAAGTTATTTTGCAATTTTAAAGACATATACGGAGATCTAGAACTCCTGTGCGATGAGTTCATGAGGAACCAATGACAATTAACCAGGGTCCTCGTTCGGAGTCGCAGGATATGAAATTGTTTTTTTCAGTCCCAACCAACAAAATCGATATTCAATAACAAATTTCGACGGTTATGGTTCATTAAAGCGCAGCCGTATTGAACTGATCGACCCGTAATTTTTTTTACTGATTAACACTTCATGACGCTCAGCTGGCAATAAACTAAACAACATCAGGCATAAACGTCAATAAAACAATCAGCCCATGTACTGGCATCTGTAATGGGTTACCTTCCACACCTTCACGGCATAAGAGGACCAAACGTATGCGTAAATTAAGAAAGTTGGGCGTGACGCTTAGTTAAATAAGCTAACATTGATTGCGCGGGCGGTGATAACAATTATCATAATAAAATTTGCGGTCTTGATATAAACAACTGACCCATTAATTACTTACATACGTCAGTATAAACTAAGAATTGTATGGTGTAGAAAAGGCAATCCCTCCAGTAGACCAATTTCTTCCTTATTGAGAACTCATCATGTACAGGCCAGAAATTACCGCGGACAGGGCCCGAGCCTGGGCTCGTCTGCTTCAGAATCTGGTGTTCTAACCACTGAGCCACCCTGCCGCTTAGTTAAATAGACAGGTGTTTCCTGTGGTTTGCACAATTTTCAAAAGGTAATTGCTGTAACACCCACAAATTTAGAAATCTCGACAGAAGTCGATCTCTCTTGAGTCACCTTGCCCGAATGCTAACTTGGTCATAATGGTGTTGTTGAGAGGTTTATTTTTGCCTCAATCCTTTGAGTTATCCTAATAAATTTACTTTTAGTAGCAAGGTATTCCTTCTCTCTCTGCCTCTCTCTCTCTCTCTCTCTCGTAAATCTCACTAATAATTTGTCTAAATTCACTTATATACTTTTTTTCACTTCTTATGGTTATATAGCAGTGAAACATTAGTCACTTTTGACTTTTGTATGGCTGGACATGGTGATGATGATGATGATGATGATGATGATGACTATGTAAATAAAATTCTTGGTGGCTGACAGTAAGCTACAGTTTAGTAGGATCGTAATCTTCGGATAGAAATTGGTCATAAAAATTTTTTTTTAAGTGTTCAGCTTTAGACAATAACGGAGACATTTCCTGAGCGCAATTAATAGCTCTCTCGAGTACATCTTCCTTTTCTGCCACCAAAACAGCACCATCAACATGCGCGTGGTCCACAAGTCAACTACCATCACCGATCTAAACTTCAGGGAGTGTTGTAGTGACTTCGTCAAAGACTGCAGCAACAGACTAATCATAAGATTAAATCGATTACATTCTAGTCCAACGCCGGAACCAATCGTAAAAGGTTGAGAGAAGACCGAATCATTGTAACAGGCTTTGAATAATTGAGCCATTTTGGTCAGGATGGCGTCATTATCGTAGATCGACATTACATTTCGTACCAGCCGATATCGGTGGCAAAACTCACGAGTGCAATGGAGGGCATGAACTTGGTCAACAAATCCTATTTCCGGCCGTACCCCTGTCTGGGTTAGCGTAATTCACTTCTTTCGCTTTCCGAGAAACCTACGGACGATAGTATCTGTGACCAACATTGGTGCAAAGAGCAAATTGATACCACAGTAGTACGCAGGAAAGTCAGTGCCATTTTGTAAATACGCATTACAACGATTGATACAGTAGGGATAATCGGTTCTTAGGTAACTCTCTCTTCAAGCCAGATGAGCACTAACTGCTCGTTGGTTTAACTTCAGAGTTTTCACTCTCTTAGATTATCTGTCGACTAAGATTAACGAACGGCATCCGCCATGGGAAACTCGGTTAACTTAAATGTGACGGAAATCGCCTTCTCCCTTTTTCCTGATAGTATAAGCACTCACATCAAGTGCAACCAAGTAGCTGGACTTATGTTGGCAGAGACTATTTTAGACGCTTGCCATAAATGTGTTGATACTTTCAGGATGTTAAATCTGACACCGCCTTACGAATATATACACGATAATTACAAACCTAAGTATTATTCTTTTACAAATAAAAAGCCATATTCCCAAGCAAAGCTAGCCAGTTATCATGTCTCTCTCACTATAACAGGCACATTTTAGTGGATTTAACAATCACGCAGTCCAAACCTGAATGCTTTTGGCTCATTGAATCTACACCGGAAATTTCGAATGACATAAGGATAGCTATGAGAAATATTGGTTAGTAAAAATATCAAGTTTCTAACGAATACAGTTGTACCTCGAGATACGAGCAGCCTAACATACGAGTTTTTGAGATACGAGCCGGAGCTCGGGCCATATTTTGTTCAAGATACGAGTCCAAATCCGAAATACGAGCCGTGTTTCCGGAGCATCCCGCTAGTTGGCGTGCAGGGTCGATCATCACCCGAGAGAATCTATCGCTCACTCGCACGTGTTACCCGCTTGAATTGAAGTGTATTTTGTGCACTGTACTCTTTTTTGCTTGATTTTTGCGTGATTACTGAGCTTTTTTGTGTGTTATCACGGGGCCGAAGAAACTGAGTGCTAAGGAAAATGGTGACACGAAGAAAAAATTGAGCGTGGCTTACGAGTGATTGAACTCGCAAAGAACTATGACCGTAGTACATAGACAATCTGTACGATATTGAAGCAGAAGGATGCCATCAAGAGTGCTACATAAGCAAAAGTAGCCAGAATTCTTTGCCAATTAAGGATAAATATCCACGAGGAAATGGAGAAACTTCTGCTCGTGTGGATGAAAGAGAAAGAGTTAGAAGGAGATACATTGACGGAGACGGTAATATGCGAGAAGACATGGAGTATTTATGCCGACTTAGTGAAGAAAGAAGCATCAACTTCTAAAGAGGCATCAGAAGAAGCGTTTAAGGCAAGACATGGCTGGTTTGATAATTTTAAGAATAGAACTGGCATCCATTCAGTGGTGAGGCATGGCGAAGCTGCGAGTGCCGTTCACCTTCCGTAGCCACACTTGTCAGTCTCCAAAGTAAGACTATTATGCTAAAAAACTCTTATTTTTTATTTCATATTTTGTTATGTATTTGTTAATTATACATGTTTGTTTGTTATTTAAAAATATATCTTTATTCATAATTTACAATGGGTTGGGGATTTTTCATAGGTCCTGAACGGATTAAATCGAATTCAGTTATTTTAAATGGGAGAAATTCGTTTGAGATACGAGCCGATTGACTTACGAGCTCGGTTCTGGAACGAATTAAACTCGTATCTCGAGGTACCACTGTACTAAAAATACAATTTCATGCTTGCCTATGAACCTACTGTTTGTTGGTTTAACGGCTTCAGATCGTCTTGACTATTAAGGATAAATTGATGAACAAGAGAAGCTTGGTCTTGCAGACTGGTTCACTTTACTTTGTTATGTGACGTTATGGTTAAATGAACACCATGCATATATTAGTGAATCCAGACGTGGAAATACACACACACATGTATATATATATATATATATATATATATATATATATATATATATATATATATATATATATAAACGTTATATAAATCAAGCGCGCTACTTTTATCTAAACAAATAAATGTGCTTCTAACCTGAAAGAATGTTAATAAGGTGTCCTTGTTAACTGAGGATTCCAGGTAGTCTGCAAGACGGCTGCGCATTTCAAAATCGTAACGACGATTCAACACTTGACTGCAGTAGGAAAAATGAAATTCCTCACTCATTGTTTTACGTTTCTCCCGCAGTAACATTGTAACAGCTGATTTGCTTTCATCAATCTCTTCCGACGACATTTTCGCCAGTTCCGCCTAAAATAAAACAGGAGAAAAGTAAAGCAAAGTCTTGATTACTAAAATATCATTTACATGACTTTGACAGATGATATTTGTAAAGAAAATCTATAAAATTAAGATACTGTTTGTTGCGGAGAGCTAATATATACGCTATTATGTATTAGGTAATGCGCACCTAGTAACAAATAATTCCATTATTACCAGTAAGATAAACCAAAGGCAGCATGAACGGAAAGTATAATCTCATTCACATTCGTTTCGTACTTACTGGCGACACATCAGTAGGAACCGGTATTACGCCCTTTAACCACTATATATTTGGGTGAAGAATGTGGGATAATAGGATGCTACATTCTTCTAGACGAATGTGTAAACCTATAGTAGTGAAGCTAACATCATATTAAGTCTCGAAAATGCGACGTACAAGCATTGAGCTTGAACTGGATGTGACGCACGCAATTTGATTGGTTTCTATTATTCACACTCTCTTTGTTCACATATTTCTATCTTGTTTTGCTTTCCAATTTATATATAAAGATATGTTCATGAGTAGATATTTTAGAAGACCATGAGAAAGAAAATCTTTTATATTTGATAAAATTTCTTTTTTTTGCACACAGGAAGGGTACAATGAATTTTATTAAAGCTCGCATTTCAAATATATATATATATATATATATATATATATATATATATATATATATATATATATATATATATATATACCAAGTCTGTAAAGGATACCAACATTATGGCTATTGTGTCAGTACCCGATACCAACATTATAGAACCGAAAGGTACATGGTACTAGCACTACGGTTGCCGAGTCGGTACATGGTACCAACATGATGAATTTCAATGTATGCTGTAGTTCGCCAAAAGTGAGAATTACAGCATACATTGAAATCCATCGTGTTGGTACCATGTTCTCTTCTATCTGGGAACAGGAAGCATGCCCGTCAGACTTCGGAATGTCAATCCTGCTACCGTTTCCCAAAAAGGGTGATAGATCAAGGTGCGAAAACTACCGTGGTATCAGTCTTCTCACCACCGCATCCAAGCTGTTGGCGTCGATTCTATTGAACCGCTTCTGTAATGAGCGGCATGCCCGTACCCGTCCCAATCAGGGTGGGTTCCGCCCTGGCAAAGGCTGTGTTGATCAGATCTATACATTACGGCGAGTTTTGTAACATCGCAACGAATTTCAACAAACAACCGTCGCTTGTTTTATTGATTTCCGAGCTGCTTTTGACTCTGTTGATCGCGACTCCCTATGGAACATCATGCTGCTCGACGGAATGCCCATAAAACTCGTCAATCTGATCAAGGCCTACTATGCAGCCACCAAAGCCAGAGTACGTGTTTACGGAGAAGAATCGGATGAATTCAGTCTGCGCACTGGGGTTCGACAAGGATGTCACCCATATTGTTCAATTATGCGGTTGACTGGATTCTGAGCAACGCGCTAACTGGGTTCCGAGGCGTTCAAGTATCAAATAACCTATGGCTAACGGATGTTGATTACGCAGACGATGTTGTTCTCCTTGCTGACAGCTTTGGGAGCATGCAAACCGTTTTGGATCAAGTGGCCCAGTTTTCATCAGCCGTTGGTCTGGAAATCAATGCCGACAAAACGAAAGCCTTCGCCATCGGTGTATCTTCATCTGATGAGCAGCTCACGGTGTACGACAGCCCAATCGAAACAGTCGACGATTTTACGTACCTTGGCTCAAAAATACTTCCAACTGGTCAAGCAAAGAATGAAGTCCGAACACGCATCGACCGTGCCAGACTTGCTTTCTTACAATTGAAGAACTCACTTTGGAGAAGAAGTGAAATCAGCCTCAAAACGAAAATCCGAGTCTACCAGGTTACTGTTCGCCCTGTGCTACTGTATGGCTGTGAGACTTGGCCATTACGTTCTGAGGACTCCAAAAAGCTTGAAGTATTCGACCATTGGTGCCTTAGGTACATCACAAAGACAAAATGGATGGACCGGGTGTCGAACGCATCTGTTCGTCACCAATGCGGGGACATCATGCAACTATCCGTCTGGATCCAACATCGTCGACTTCAATGGTTCGGGCACGTACTACGCAAACCCGAAGACGAACTGGTACGGCAGGTGATGAACCCAGGTCAATGTGCAAACTGGCGCCGCCGCCGAGGTGGGCAACTGAAGACATGGCTTGCAACAATCAAATCGGACATGGAACTCCTAGGTTTACGCAATGTTTATGGTCCGCGTCACTGGGAGCGTCATTGGCCCTCTTTATGTGCCGAAATGGCTGCCAACCGCCCGGCATGGAGAGGCTTAATTCGGGATATCAATGGAGCCGGCTTATCCTCTAAAAGGAGTCAGCCGCAGTAAAGTAAAGTAAAGTAAAAGTACCATGTTATAACAATCAGCCTTATTATATAGATACAGTGGTATTGACTATCCATTATACAGCTGAAGCATGAGAAATAACTAACTATAGATATCGCAGCTGTCAACCGATTTATTCATTTCATATGATTTAGGCTAATGACAGCTGAGCGTCGGGAGGCGTTAATCATATGCAGAATATACCATCTGACCTGTCTTATTCAGCCATTTTCTGTGCTATTCCCACTAAGCTTATTATGGACCACAAATTCCATTGACTTACGTAGAAGGTAGCTAACACAAAATGATTGACTGGTAACTGAGACAATGCCAGTGTACAGCTGGATCTTTGAAAAATTTAGACCAACACATACGTAGCCAGACAAATATTTGCAATATCGATCACTTGGTAATGCTGCACCGTACTAACACTAACGAGGACATGCTAAGGTGAACAACAATCTGCAGGAATCTGGCGAACGGCATATCTGGTAGAAAAGCCTAGTTAATTCGGTCTATGATTATACAGAAATACACTACCCCGTTGATCTCGAGTTACCTTTATGCATGAATCTACATAAAACAGTGGATATATTTAGTAATATTTAATTCGTTCATTTTAATTTTGGCTCATAGTCGGAGAATTTTTCAGCCTGACGACCAGCGGACCCTAGATAATCTTACTGGGACCGGGAGGTTAAACATACTAAAATTCAAACATAGTAAGCCTTTTGTCTATGATGCGAGAGCGTACAACGAGTGCTGTCTTGGTTCAATTAAAAGACCTGATAGAAGTTGCTTCATCACATAAATACGATTGTAATTGCTTTTTTCGAAAACAAGTATCTCGTATGAATATATATGCATTGAAAATGGATAACAATGTCACTTGTGACAACAGCCGTATCAAACAGAATCTGGTACAAGATGAGGAAATTGCTTGAGAAAATCTCGGCTGGTTTTCAGATGATAAAACTTGATAATTCATATTGTATATCTACCAACATCTTATACATACATGTAAATATAAATAAGAGGAATTAAATATCCTATACGATGGGCTCAAGGAGGGAATATGACAAGAAAGCCTGGTAAACCAGGTCGTTAGACTCCACAGATTTTACCCCATTAAAGTGTCTTTTAGTGAATGAGGGCTCGATATCGCAAATAATGTTACTCACCCATAAGATTTCTTGTAAAGTCCATCTACGATTCAGCTCGTTCCGTGAAGTAGCCTCGGTAGTCTGGCGAGCCCGATATGTAAGTGGCCTACTCAAACAGAATCCAAAACACTGCTATTTAAGTTGTATAGCAAGGTTCTATGATGATGGTACAGCAATAAGTGTCAGAAGAAGACCGATCAGCTCACAAATTTTGCTCTTAGTCAATGCTGTCTAATGCTTAGCTAGCAATGACCTAAATAAAGTCGAGCGAATATAGCGATTTACACAGCCGTACATCGCCGGTAGTCATAGTTGGCCACCCCCTGTCTCCACATTATACTTTACGTAAGATTCATGATGCGATATACACATATGTTTTGCAGCTGAAACCATGTGCTTAAGAGCCTTAGTGTTAGTAGAGATTGTAGACAAGTTCTACGGTTTTATCATCGGAAGAAAAGCCTAGGCCTTCTTAAGCGCTTTTCATTCACATCTGGTTGACACAGAATCGGCTGTAGTAACAAATAGTCCAGTAGAAGCAACAATGTCCCTTACTGCAAATTAAGATCCGTCTTCCGTGCACGGATATAAGGTCAGAATACGGGCGGCCCTTTGGAGACCAATTTTAATCAGATTATAGCAAATTAAACTAGTGGATACCCGAGATACGCTTTCGCGTCTTAGAATGGGGTTAATCATCGTCTGCTTACCAGATTTACAGGATTTAGGTCGCTACGTCTTAGTGAAGTATATTGCCTTTGGTGCTAAAAACAAGAATTCACCATGACCAGATTTAGGCCAAGGGCAAGATTGAAGAGCTTGATGTTGTTGCCATAGCTATTTTAGCAGGGTCAATCTTCCAAAAGCTTTGTATGTTGTGCAGTCTAGGCCTAATTTAGCGTTGAAATAACAAGCCATCACTATAATGGTCGGACGCCATTCAGTGCCAGAGACAAAACCTCATATTTTAAAGATGTTATTTTTATTTTCTGTCTGATTGAAAATTGGCGTGTAAATTTAAAATGTTGTTCGAAGCTACGAAGCCTATGCGGCTTGCTTCATTCGTTTGTTTATCAAAACTTGTGATAATGAGTGAACAGAAGAAGATGGCCGCCAAAGACCACCGAAATAATTTGAAGCAACAAAACAACCATAGATTAACTCTTCGTTTGAAATTCTCTTTTGCACTTCCTGTAGCTGAATATTAATAATAAAGCTTTATGTAATGTAATCCACGAAGCTCGGTTTACAATATCATTTGTAGATTCAATAGACAAAAAATAAAGCTTAGTCTGAAAGCCGATCCCGACTCGTTCTGGACTGGAAATACTGAAGAGATGGAAAAGCGCTCGCATCAAGTAAGTGCTAATATTTTTTTACTTATTCGCACAATACACACAAGAATATAAAGGGTCGATAAAAAAATAATGACGCGGAAAAATTATCTTATAACCGATCGAATTTGTTAACTTAATTGGTGGGCAGCATACTTCAAGCAATTATTCTCTTCGTCAAACCCTGTAGCAGAGGTGCAGGCATTCGCAGCTCTAACACAGAAGGCGACAAAACTAGAACAGCGGAGAAGTGGAAGATTGGCAAATATAAGTATAAGTAAGGCAAATTAGTCAAGAGGACGAGGAAAGGAAAATAATTAAACGTAAGAATACACATAGTATTAATATTTATTTGTTGGAATTACTTAGTTAAAAATTTGTAGAATTGAATTGCAGAATAAATCATAATTATAGAAAGTGAATATATTTAGATGCTTTATTGGAAATTATGAAGTAGTAATGCTTAAATTTTGATGTGAATTGCACAGTTCTGTCATTTTTGTTTTTGAACTCGCCGCCATTTTCTTGCGTGGGACAATTGTTAGCACTCGTTGGTCGGTGAAATCTTGAATCCTTTACATTTCCAGGTGAACCGATTTTCGGCCTTGATTGTTGGATTCTAATTTATCCCTTCCTTTTGAAGCCTTCCATAATCTGCTTATATGAAATTGACACTGGAACCAGATATTCCGACATTATCTGGTTCCAACGTCATTCGCAGATAAGCAGCTGATGGAAGGTACCAAGAAGAAGGGACAAGTGAGAACCCATCAATCAAGGCCAAAAATCGGTGCACCTGGAGATGTAAAGATTTCAAGATTTTACCAACCAACGAGTGCTATCAATTGTTTCGCACAAGAAAATTGCGGCGAGTTCAATTAAGTAATTAGTAGGACAAAATAGTTATAAGTTGTTTTTAAACGTTTTGCTGCTTGAGCTTGGATTAAGAGACCACACAGATAGTGTTGGAGGAAAATTTCAGTATAACTTTAATTATTTATCCATATGACTTTCGATTATTTTATTATTAGATCGACGAGAAACAAGTTAGTTATATTCTGTTCTTTATTTTGTTCACAAGGCTACAGTCATTATACACTGTGCACTTAGGTTCACTTTAATTAAATCTTGGGTTATTTAGGTTACACAAATAGCTAGAATAGCCTAGAGAGAGAGAATCGTGTAGAGACTACTCAGCTACATATTTATGTAAACTTTCGGTTAGCATGCCAAAATATATGTTGTGTTTTGGACCAACTTGCTTTGCTATCTAGCAGTTATATATCATAAATTATGGGCGTGGAAACAAACATGGATTTCTGAAGCCTTTATCGTTATTCAGAAGTATGATGTATGTATGTAAAGTATGTATGCGTGATTGGAATTCTAAGTTACAATAATAAAGAATCATACATTGAGCCATTATGTTTTCTGATTTACAATTGTTGATGCGGTAGAGGAAATCCGGGGTTAACTCCCATTATTAGGGAGAAAGGTAGCAGAACTTCGTTCGCCCGGGAGTCGCCTGGTTTATGAGAATATTAAATTGAGGAACAATAGCATCACGTATCCGCAAACTAACAAAGATTACAGTCAGAAATATAAATTTTGAGTGCAAGCTAAATTCATAAGAATCACACAGCTGCAGACCCCGATGGTCTGCTACCAAACTAATTTAAGGATTATGGTGACATATTGCGTAGAGCGTAGAATTATTTCCCTTGTTTTATACTGAATAGGCAGAAAATCTAAAGTACGTTGGGAAAAATCAACAATCATCCTCATCTTGAAAAAAATCAATCGTGATTAGTGCGACCACCATCGTTGTATCAGCTTCATTCTAGTTCTGCCTATGTCATTCACTTCAACCATCTTACACTGTCTAAGCGCTTCTCTGAATCACAAACCAGAAAAGAACAAGGTACATTACAACTAGAGTCATATATCGTCGTCCAACAAAACGCCTATTTATAGAGCTCAAAGGTGAATTTAAAGCAGTGCATCACAATATACTACTGGATATTCGAGTCAGAAATGATAGACCCGCTAAATTTGTAAATTTTAAATGAAATCTTTTCCAGAACACCTCTGGCCGCATCTTGGTCAATAATGGTCGTGCAGTTTTTCTATGACACGGATATCCAGTTCCTTTATTTTTAACCAATTTTGTAACAGAAGCTAGCATGAATTATTCAATTCCATACGTTCAATATGCAGACGTCGAACTTATTCCAGACAGTATATTTATCGACATTCACTACTGTGACGATATTATTTTGTTATTCTACCCTAGCCATTGTGAAACTTCAAGAAAAAGATATTAAAATATCGTGGTTGCTGTACCAGTAACTCGAGCGATATGAGTGAATAGGTGAATATGAGAACAGAAAAACTAAAGTATCTCTTTCCCATCTTCGTCACTTATGGTGAAACACGAATTTATCACTTCGATTTAATTCGTGTGTTCAGTGCACTTGCTTCTGCCGGTTCGTTATAAGCTATCGCCCGTCGTTGATAAGCAAAGCTCATATAGGTTATCAACCATGAATACGTGACATTGACGTCTTGAGACCTATTTCCGACCAATCAATAAACACTAAACGGACGGGAAAATAAGGCTTCAATCGCGTTGGTTCGGTCAGGTATCATGTATTACTTCAGTTGGACTGCCCAATAGTTCTTTTTACTCGGCCAGCGCCAGATTGGTATAAGGCGGGCGGGAGAGAATTTGACATGACAAAAACAAGATTGATCAGTCTAGGACAAGTGTGTATAACAGGATGGTGTTCACGTGCTAAGCATAATTCTTGACTAGAAACCCTACGCGATGTGTCATCGAATCAGGCGCAGTGGTTATCTTGTTGCAGATTTTCAAGTTACTTTCTGCACTGTATTATTATTTATGAAGCGGTTGATGCGAAAACTACAAAAAGTTCTATTTCCAATGCCATTTATCCTCCAAATTAACTTGATTTCGGTTGTGCTATAAAGAGAGCTTGACAGCCTCAGTTCAATCTGTAGTCTAGGAGGGTCGTTCAATCTAGGATAATTCCACCCCTTCCTAAATCATTGTTTTTTTATCATCTAAAGTATTTTTGTTTTAAATAACAATTTTTATTTATTGCTTTTTTCTAATGACTATGCGAAAGAAAATATTTAATATTTAAATGCTGTTATATTGGTATCGGTGCCCAAGTTATTGAAGAAGGGACAAGTGAGAACCCATCAATCAAGGCCAAAAATCGGTGCACCTGGAGATGTAAAGATTTCAAGATTTTACCAACCAACGAGTGCTATCAATTGTTTCGCACAAGAAAATTGCGGCGAGTTCAATTAAGTAATTAGTAGGACAAAATAGTTATAAGTTGTTTTTAAACGTTTTGCTGCTTGAGCTTGGATTAAGAGACCACACAGATAGTGTTGGAGGAAAATTTCAGTATAACTTTAATTATTTATCCATATGACTTTCGATTATTTTATTATTAGATCGACGAGAAACAAGTTAGTTATATTCTGTTCTTTATTTTGTTCACAAGGCTACAGTCATTATACACTGTGCACTTAGGTTCACTTTAATTAAATCTTGGGTTATTTAGGTTACACAAATAGCTAGAATAGCCTAGAGAGAGAGAATCGTGTAGAGACTACTCAGCTACATATTTATGTAAACTTTCGGTTAGCATGCCAAAATATATGTTGTGTTTTGGACCAACTTGCTTTGCTATCTAGCAGTTATATATTATAAATTTTGGGCGTGGAAACAAACATGGATTTCTGAAGCCTTTATCGTTATTCAGAAGTATGATGTATGCATGTAAAGTATGTATGCGTGATTGGAATTCTAAGTTACAATAATAAAGAATCATACATTGAGCCATTATGTTTTCTGATTTACAATTGTTGATGCGGTAGAGGAAATCCGGGGTTAACTCCCATTATTAGGGAGAAAGGTAGCAGAACTTCGTTCGCCCGGCAGTCGCCTGGTTTATGAGAATATTAAATTGAGGAACAATAGCATCACGTATCCGCAAACTAACAAAGATTACAGTCAGAAATATAAATTTTGAGTGCAAGCTAAATTCATAAGAATCACACAGCTGCAGACCCCGATGGTCTGCTACCAAACTAATTTAAGGATTATGGTGACATATTGCGTAGAGCGTAGAATTATTTCCCTTGTTTTATACTGAATAGGCAGAAAATCTAAAGTACGTTGGGAAAAATCAACAATCATCCTCATCTTGAAAAAAATCAATCGTGATTAGTGCGACCACCATCGTTGTATCAGCTTCATTCTAGTTCTGCCTATGTCATTCACTTCAACCATCTTACACTGTCTAAGCGCTTCTCTGAATCACAAACCAGAAAAGAACAAGGTACATTACAACTAGAGTCATATATCGTCGTCCAACAAAACGCCTATTTATAGAGCTCAAAGGTGAATTTAAAGCAGTGCATCACAATATACTACTGGATATTCGAGTCAGAAATGATAGACCCGCTAAATTTGTAAATTTTAAATGAAATCTTTTCCCAAACACCTCTGGCCGCATCTTCGTCAATAATGGTCGTGCAATTTTTCTATGACACGGATATCCAGTTCCTTTATTTTTATCCAATTTTGTAATAGAAGCTAGCATGAATTATTCAATTCCATACGTTCAATATGCAGACGTCGAACTTATTCCAGACAGTATATTTATCGACATCACTACTGTGACGATATTATTTTGTTATTCTACCCTAGCCATTGTGAAACTTCAAGAAAAAGATATTAAAATATCGTGGTTGCTGTACCAGTAACTCGAGCGATATGAGTGAATAGGTGAATATGAGAACAGAAAAACTAAAGTATCTCTTTCCCATCTTCGTCACTTATGGTGAAACACGAATTTATCACTTCGATTTAATTCGTGTGTTCAGTGCACTTGCTTCTGCCGGTCCGTTATAAGCTATCGCTCGTCGTTGATAAGCAAAGCTCATATAGGTTATCAACCATGAATACGTGACATTGACGTCTTGAGATCTATTTCCGACCCATCAATAAACACCAAACGGACGGGAAAATAAGGCTTCAATCGCGTTGGTTCGGTCAGGTATCATGTATTACTTCAGTTGGACTGCCCAATAGTTCTTTTTACTCGGCCAGCGCCAGATTGGTATAAGGCGGGCGGGAGAGAATTTGACATGACAAAAACAAGATTGATCAGTCTAGGACAAGTGTGTATAACAGGATGGTGTTCACGTGCTAAGCATAATTCTTGACTAGAAACCCTACGCGATGTGTCATCGAATCAGGCGCAGTGGTTATCTTGTTGCAGATTTTCAAAAGTTACTTTCTGCACTGTATTATTATTTATGAAGCGGTTGATGCGAAAACTACAAAAAGTTCTATTTCAAATGCCATTTATCCTCCAAATTAACTTGATTTCGGTTGTGCTATAAAGAGAGCTTGACAGCCTCAGTTCAATCTGTAGTCTAGGAGGGTCGTTCAATCTAGGATAATTCCACCACTTCCTAAATCATTGTTTTTTTATCATCTAAAATATTTTTGTTTTAAATAACAATTTTTATTTATTGCTTTTTTCTAATGACTATGCGAAAGAAAATATTTAATATTTAAATGCTGTTATATAGGTATCGGTGCCCAAGTTATTGATGATGCATGTGAATTTATGAATCTATAAATGCTTTTTTTCGTTTTCATGTAATGTGTAAGGGTAACACAACAAACTCTACTAAAAGTTCTTTAAATCAACTTTGCGAGCTTGAAGTAAACACCAATCCCAGTGTATTTAACCAGTCGTCAAACAACATAACAAAACTACCGCCAGCCGCAACGCACTGACGCATTTCGATCTTCCTTGATCATCATCACGACGGTAACTCACCATCGATCAACCGTATTGAATATATATGAAACTATTATGGCTTGCAGTTCGCATTAATGAACTGGACTGAATGCCGGCAGCAGCTTTTGAGTGAACACGAATATTAATCGTTTGCTCCACATATACATATATAGGCAATACAATTTAACAATAATCACCCGCGCAAACAATTATTGTTAAATTTTATTGCCTATATATGTATATGTGGCGAAAGCTACAAGCAGTTTATGTTCGTGACTGCATAGAAATTGTGCAGCCGACATTTCCAGTCAAGTTCAATGTATACGAGACTGCTAGAGGTGAGAGCCGCATATCTAAATTTGATTTCCATATATATTCAATGCGGTTTGATCCTCGATAGTCAGTTTGCCGTCGTAATCTGATGATGATCAAGGAAGGTCGAGATGCGTCAGTGCGTTGCGGCTGGCGGTAGTTTTGTTATGTTTTCTGACGACTGGTTAAATACACTGGAATTGGTGTTTACTTCAAGCTCGCATACTTGATTTAAAGAACTGTTACCATCACCCGCGCAAACAATTATTGTTAAATTGTATTGTCTACTAAAAGTTAGTTTATTTGCTAAATAACGACCCTGACAATTCTTTCAAGATAGTTAATGGTGAAAAAATGTAACTATAACTGTATTATATTGTGACTTTTTATGATGTTTGTTGAAAGAAATTATTCTAGGCAATTCCTACTTAACGTCACTATATTTACCATCAGCCGTATTGTTTGAAGGAAAAGAAAAGCTTTCTCATGAAGTTTCTATCATTCATCAAAACCATATTAAAGTTAATTTAATACACAAATTAGTGATGTGAGTCGAAAAAATGTCCCTGGAGAGGACTGCAGTATAAATCAAAACAATATATATATATATATATATATATATATATCGACAAAAATAATTTAGCCACAAATTATTTGAGATTTACGAGAGAGAGAGAGAGAGAGAGAGAGAGAGAGAGAGAGAGAGAGAGAGAGAGAGAGAGAGAGAGAGGGTAAAGATCACATGGAGATCACATTGGCTAATGCGTTCAAGATGTACAGGAATGTAGTGCAGGTCATGAAGAAAAATATGCTACAACTAAACTCATATACTCTAGTTTCTTTTATGTCGAGTAATCTTGAGAGATGACTTACATGAAACCATTTTAAAAACTCATCAATGCGAGTTTCAACGAAGACTGGATTCTTTTCAGTTTGCACAAGTATATGCATTCCAGACACCGAGTCTGTGAACAATACTCCTGTGAAAACGACGTAGCCTACACAAGAGGAATGTAAATAAAAAATAAACGAAATATATAACAAACAACATCTGGACATTAACAAAAAACAGAATGAAACTACGTACGCAAACCCTCGTGGAGTGAAACACACCTTCAAATTTACTATATGATAATTATTTATTATCAGACCAATCAACGGAAGAAATTTCTCTGTCCCGTCACATAATATATTTTTAAACATAACCTATCGCACGCGTCAATTATAGAAGGAATACGAAAAAAGTGCTCAGTATAAAATCTAGAGACTAGAATCTTCTATCCGCCAGGATGCTGTGTAATACTGGTGATCTAGCTAATGGTTGTATAAATCACCATACAATCATACAATCCATAATATACTACAGTAAGTCCGCACCAACAGACGCCGAACAGCCAACATGAAATAGCATACATCAGTAAAGTAATACATAAGGTTACATAACTATAAACATTATGCAATGTTTATTTTTTATAAAAAACGTATTTAAAGTTGAAGTATCAACATTATATACTTAGTATATATATATATATATATATATATATATATATATATATATATATATATATATATATATATATATATATACAGGTTGCGTTCACTTTAGAACATTGAATTAGAACTAAATCTTCTTAGCGAATCGTAGAGGATGAACTGTAATGCTGACTTTTTTATTGAATATAATTTAAGGAAAAATTAGAAAATCAAAATCAATGGAAATGGGAGCTTAATACATTGCAGAAAAACAGTTTATTTTTTCATTTTGATGTGATTTTCAACTGACATATTCAAAAGAAAATTAATCCAACTTAAATCCAGTTTATTCCGATACATGTGAGAGTCGTGTTTATCACAAATGACAGCCCCTCCATAATGTCCACACTATAAAATATGAAATTTACTGGAAACGAACAGTAAATCGGCAGATCAAAAACGAGGCTAGGAAAAAAGAAGAGCCAGCATCTTTATCAACAATTGATAAAAAAGTTACGTAGCTCATGCACAAAAATCAGCAATTTGTGAGCATGTTATGCTCACCGGCCATTTTGCCAGTAGTATTAAATTTTCTGTTTGATACAGAAGAAAAAGAGAACAAATGTTACTGATTTTCGAAACCATTGCATTTAATAAGCATAATTTTTGCTTAAAAGTGCAAAAGGTACCCAAAAAGATGTTATACTAAATGGGAGTAGAAACATCCCCAAAAACGCTTCAATAGCCAGACGTTTATTAAAATATAAATAAAGGAATCTTTCTAACTGCGCTTCACTAAGTTTAGTATTTGGGAAATTCTCCTGACATAGTGACGGAAAATTATTAAGTAAGAGTCCAAAATCAAACAGAAACACCAAATGGGTTCAATTCGTCTACCTTTTCAAACCATTATAATAAATCTTTCAAGCTTTACCAGATAAGTGATTATCTAAAGGCCAACCGATTGGCCAAATCATGCATTGGCTTATTTGTAATTGCAAAAATTGGCCACAACGGAGTACCGTGTTTTTGCGCAATCGATAAGGCGTACAATCTAGGTTTCGGTGTTCTACATTGCCTTCGTTGTTTGTGTTCAGTATGTATGATTCGCCTAATTTGTTGCAAATATGATAGCTCCATCTCGATTTTTCCGTTGCATCATACACACGGTCACTTTCATAATGTCGACCGGAAATCACGCAGTTGAATTGGAAACGTAATAATCACGATTCATGACAATTAAACTAGATACCTTTCCGATAAAAGATTAACAAGATTAAGCAGTCGTGTGTGCTTTACTCAATGGATATTTCGTTGACTGTGATACTGGTGATATTGGTGACAGATATTCTCATTATTCAATATTAAATCAGATAGGTGACTGAATAGTGAGTTAAGCTCCGCTTTAGTTAATATATGATCATACCGTCAAGGAATGCAGACTTTTTCAATACTCAAAAGCCTCATTTCATAAAGAAGTCAGATTCTTCGATAAACTAATAGCCAGGCAATAGCCGCTTGTCTAGTTTTAAGAGCCATACAATGGCAAAACATAAAACTTCTTTTTCACAGGCAGAACAATGAAAACATTATTCGGTAGACGAATTACCTTCATCATCAAATACATTGATCAGGTTATCCTGACAATGGTGAGCAGTATTTGAAAAATATCTTTATCAATGGAAAAAGTGGGAAAGAATGAGAAAATCATATTCATGTCACGTCCAATTGCGAACATGACGCTGCATAAAAAAATACCTACCTAGCTGTTCAGTGGTGCGCAGAACGTTGAATGCATGCTTATCGATCATGTATGTCAGAAGACGGACAATTGAATCGGTTTCGGTACTGCGCTCGCCAAATTGAAAATAAACCAGCACGGCACAAGCAGACGTGTCCGCCCAATGTGCATATACCTGACGACTGTCTAAAGCATGAGAAGAATGCGAAAAAAATTGATGTTATAGAAATATAAGCAGAAACTGAAAAAATAGGCAAATTCAATTAAGCGCAAAATTTGTGCCGGCGAGAATAAATAAATTTCTATTCTTCTCCACTTATAGTCCTAACGTAACATTGTACTAAACAAATAAACAATTGATGACTGAACCGAAATAAACACGCTAGCAGTTTTCTTATCGCAAATAAACGTAAATACGTGTAATTTCTTTTTGGTTGTTTGCTAGGCCTCGGTTTCCAAGATATTATTTACACAAACAGTCTGCTCTATCAATGCGTATTACGCACGACAGACCAATTGGCATGTAAGTTAATTAATGGCTAAGGAACTAGAAAAAAAAATCAGAAATTGTTCTCCAATTAATGCATGCGTCGAGTGTTTACAGCATTAATCGAATCGTTCGCAAAGAACCAGTGACCAACATATAACAAGAGGTGAATCCACTGTTGGACTGACAATTACTTAGCATATATACTTAATTCCAGTTAAATTATGACCAAACGAAAACGTACTCGGACGCATGGCGATGCTTCTTTTGCGCACTAGTTGTGACGCGTCAGGATAGCGACATTTTGTATTTACTTGAAGCTCAGTTTTTACCAGATTGAACAGCCTGATGGCTTCCTATAGCGAAGAAAAATATGCGAAAAGATATAAAAAGCAGACTGAACCAAAAACCACGGAAAGAGCGTTAATATTTGAAACAATAAAAGATAAGTTAAAAAACATTTTCCCTTCTTATGACCACCTTTCGATGACCTGACACAATTGAATTAATATTTACTAATTAAACCAATGACTTCAACGGACTTAGCCAGTTATTAAACAAATTATTTATTTAAATCAAAGTTGCGAGTTTGATATAAACAACAATCCAATTATATTTTCTATTCAGTATAAACTAAGCATTCTATAAGGTATAAAACGCAATTCATCCAGTTGACCGGATTCGTCTTTATTTGGAATTCTCCAAGCACTATCCAGAATTTTGTCTCTGACAGGGCTTCAACCGACATCCGTTTGTTTCGGAGCCTGCAACCCAAACTATGCCGAGAATGTATGCAAAATTAAGAGGCAAATGTACTCTGGCCATGGCAACTCTGGCAAGTACTTGATTAGTGCCAATAAAGGTGAAAACGATCTATTTTATGAATTGCATTTGCTATCGTATGCCATATTTAGTCAATATTGAAATATATATATATATATATATATATATATATATATATATATATATATATATATATATATATATATAATTTGTGGTCCCACTGTTAATGTACATATAAAATTGACTCTATTATGGCTTTAAGAAACATACTTAAATTAGACTGGATTAACTTGTGTATATCTTTACTAGAAAGTCAACATAGTTGGGTTGAGGCTTAGGGATGACTTCTAATGACGACTATCAATTAAGCAAAGAACACATTCGTAAAAGTGATTACACCTGAACCCATCATTCTGTTCTTCCATGAGCTGACTCAAGACTAACTACCCATGTTTAATGTATAAAAGCATGCTAGTTAGTTGAAACCATGAATATACAAATGATATAAACTTACCGATCGATCGACATTTCCATAAACAAGCGCCTCAATGTAGAGCTCCGACAAAAACGATTGGATATAGCTTATGAGATTCTCATAGGTCAGTGCTAAAAATTAAGCAAAAACAGTACTTCAGATAGAAAAAAATGCAACTTGCGAATGATATTGTACGTAATTATTATTGCAAGTTATGTGAGAGGATACCATTCATGACGCTGAACCAAATGATACTGAAACTCATTCATGTCAAAAGCAGCCTGGCCTAATTCTGAGGTATTGCCAAGTCAGAACAAATTGTAGTATAACAGCTAGATTCTTTTGGAATACGAGCCTTAATAAAATTCATAGTAACCTTTCCATGTGTAAAAATAAATAGAAATTTTACCAGATTCAAGAATTGAAAGATTGGTTGGTCAGGATTAAAAAGACAACGAATGTACTAACGCAAAAGACGAATTATTGTCTAATGGCTATCCTAGACAATTGACCGAATCGATTATTAAAAGAAGAAGTCAACAGAGTCGGACGTATTTCGGACCAGAAAAGAAATCAGTCTACCTGAACATCTTATTTAAGGTGGATGCAGTTTCCCGGATGGCACAAAAGCTAGTTGAAGCAGCATTAACAAGCAAATTTAATGCCGCTAATCTGCCAGTGTATTTAAAGTAACGCAATTGCCTTTAAAAACTGTCAGAGAAACAGTCGTTAATGTCGACATCAAATATTATTTAGCAATATACATGTGCAAGCTGTCAATCAACTTACAAAGGCTGATTAACCTGACGGTTAATTACTCGAATGAGAGCACATTGCAACTTAAACGCCTGTTTTAAATCAAATGGTGAATACACGTCTGCTATTGCGCAACACATTATCGAAACAACGCACGTATGTTCTCCAGACGTAGCATTCAAAGTAATTACTAAATGCAGAAACAAAAGGGAGCTAGCCACATACGAAGCCTTATGGATAAAAAAATTGCAGCCGGATTTATGTAAGCAGAAGAAGCACGTACAAGCATTGAGCTTGAACTGGATGTGACGCACACGAATGGTTGGTTGTTTCCTTATTTTACAATCTCTTCATGTTTACATTTTTACATCTTGTTTGGTATTTCAATTTATATATGAAGCGATGTTCATTTGTAGATTCCCAAGAAGAATTTGAGAAAGAAACTGTTCATGGATCTGATAAGATTTCTTTTTCTTTTTGCATATGAAAAGGGCACTATGTATAGTACTTAGTTTAAATTTGTTATCCTATGCAGTATTAAGATAATAACCTCTCCCAGTATAAATATTAGAAATAAGACTAAGATAAAATTATGGATAAAACAATATTGACGTTACCAATTGTTCAAGATCAAAAAGTTATGCAGTCAATCCACCTACATTGAATCGTAGTTGTGTATTCGTTATTCGGTACCTAGTATAAAATTAGTTTGAATATGACCAGGAGGAAACAAAAAAGTCAACATGACGAAAAATATAACCTCGTGTGCACATGCGTTTCGTGCTTACCGGCCACTCATCAGTAGGAGCCGATACTATTCCCTATACCCGCTACATATTTTGTCAAGAAGTGTGGAACAGGTGGACGGTACAATCTCCTATTTATTTAACTTCATATAAAGAATTCGACAATGCGACCTAAAAGCCGACTCACTATATATAATATATACCGGGTGTGTAAAAGTCATCAACACAATAGTTTTAAAAATTCCGAGTCTGTATCGGTTATTAACACAACGCATTTCTGGATAGGCGAAATTTCACCAAAATTGAGACTTACTACTTAAGAGCACTTGTTACTCTAGCAGATGCATACGCGACATCAATTATCACATTTCACGTTAATTATAGCATCGTTCAGTTATATATTTAATTATAATTTGTCTCGGAGAATTAATATATGTGCAATGACTACAGTATTGCGTAACAAGTAAGAAATTAGTTCACATCGAACCTGAAGGACATAACATATTTATTTCTTACTTGGTTCGCAACACCTAATACATACTACCATATTTATTGACTAAATATGTAGTGGGTATAGTGCGTAGTACCAGCTTCTACTGATGAGTCGCCAACAAGCACGAAATGTAAATAAACATGATTACACATTACGGTATGGCCAATTTTGGTGCACGCTTCTGGTTCAATTTGAACTAATTGGTTTCTAGGTATGTAATATCAAATACAAAACTGCACAGATATTAGTTTTCCGCAAAAAAACAGTATATAACTATTAAGCATTTAATTGAATGATGTAATAGTCAATGTGATATGTGATAATAGATGTCGATCATGTCCAATGTGTATGGATCTGCCGGAATAACTGATGTTAATAAGTAGTAATTTAGTCTATCCAGAAATCCATTGTAATGGTAGCCGAAACAGGCTTCACTTTTTGAAAATAATTTTGTTGATGACTCGTATAGGCTCTGTATATATTATATATATTGAGGTGGTTTTGAAGCCGCATTGTGGTTGATCATATGAAGTGAACTCCATTAATGTTTGAGTACAAATTTGTGTCGAAAATTGTATCTTCCAATTGTCTCACATTTCTTGGCCAAATATATAGTTGGTATAGAACGTAGTACCTACTCATACTGATGAATCTCGAGTAAGCACGCAACACATGGGTATATGAGATTATAGCTTTCGTTTATGCTGACTTTGGTACGTCCGTCCGGTCACATTAGAACTAATTTGCTTTAAGATACGCAATACCGAATACACGTTTGCATATATATAAGTTCCCCGCAACAATATATAACTATTAAATTGAATTGTATTCGCCACGCAATCCATCGCTGTAGAACAATGAAAAGATAAACAGTGCGTAAAGTGCCTATAAACCAACAAGCTTATGTGCGAATCCGAATGATAAAATTGGGCGGTTTTCACACTTAACATGCAAACAGCCATGTTTATGCGACTTGGTGTACTCATCTTTAAAATTACATTTTCCAAATGTAAGTTTTAACAATAAACCAACAAGCTTATGTGCGAATCCGAATGATAAAATTGGGCGGTTTTCACACTTAACATGCAAACAGCCATGTTTATGCGACTTGGTGTACTCATCTTTAAAATTACATTTTCCAAATGTAAGTTTTAACAATAAACCAAAATGTTAAATGATTTTTAAAAGATGAATCTCGTTGCGCAGTGCTGTTCTAAGAGTGCTAACAATTGTCACACACAAGAAAAATGCGGTCAAATCCAAAACAAAATGTTGTTTTTAAAATTTATGATGGTTAATTTACTAGATCAGATTAATTAGAGCAAGTTTTACTTTAGAGATAATACATGTCTACTGGCTATTTATATTAAAATGTATACCGACAGCGCACCTTATGACACCAAACAGGTTTGGTACGCATAAATGTGTAAAACAAAAAGGAAAAAATTAATAACCCTACAAATAATTCGGAAACATACGTAATTTCAAGTGTCGACAGAACATAAAAGATTAATAAATCTAGCACCGAATTGACGGATGGCTTGTAGCTGAATCCAAACGCACAATTAATGGTTCAATTCAGATTGTAACTATAAAGAACAATAACAGACGTAATACCGGCTCCTACTGATGAGTCGCCAGTAATCACGAAACGAATGTGCATGAGATTATACTTTCCGTTCATGCTGTCTATGGTTTATCATTCTGGTCACAACTGAACCAATTTGTTACTAAGTTCGCAACACCTAATACATACTTGCAAGTAAAAGACTTGCTTGTCTGATGACGTTTACAAAAGGTATCCAAATCAAGGTATATTAAAAAAGCAATAAAGATATGGAAACATAAATGAAGGTCATTCTCCAACACAGCGGCTTGCAGTAGAATTTGTGACATGACTGAAATTGTGTATTAGGTCTTGCGCAACTAGCATCATCATCATCATCATCATGTCCAGCCATACAAAAATCAAGAGTGACTAATGTTTCACTGCCATATAATTATAAGGAGTGGAAAAAAGTATATAAGTGAATTTAGACAAATTATTAGTGAGATCTACGAGAGAGACAGAGGCAGAGAGAGAAGGAATACCTTACTACTATGAGTAAATTTATCAGGATAACTCACAGAAATGAGACAAACTAAACCTCTCCACAACACCATTATGGCCAAATTAGCATTCGGGCAAGGCGGCATCAGCAATACAGCTTCCTTGCGGATTTCACTATATCACGTCATAAACAAACCAAACGTCGCAGCTAACTTTGCCCTACTAAGGAAATAAAGTTACGAAGATGATTCTATTAGACATCTACAATAAGATCGCCACTGAGCTCGATTCGATGCAATATTGCTAATGGTTTCCATCCAAGATCTATGATGTGCACGAGGACCCCATCCAGACAGACGGGTGAGTTTTATACTACTCAATTTATATGTAAGTGACTTCAATTGATTCTGCCATGTCAAAATCTGCCCATCTTGTTTCTTACGAAAATTATGTGCTGGTTGAGAGAACAGAGCTCTACTGGGCAATAGAAATTAGGGCATACGAAAAACATGACCGAACCAACGAAGTTGATGGATCCTTATTTCTTTATCTAACGACGAGCACTTATTGTCAGATCCAAAAATACGTCTACGGATGTCAAAGTTAGTTAATTCTTAATCGCGTTTCGTATTCTCACCTTGTCGGACATATTGCCTACGTTATTGATAGAGCTCCCAAGATATGTAAACCTGTCGACTATGTCAAGATCTTCATTCTGCAATCGCAACGTTGGAGTGCGTGGTGGTTGATCCTGTAACAGTATCTTACATTTAGTGGGTGCTAATTTCATACCAAAAGACGGAAAAACGTCTGTTAATCTATTCAAGGTGGCCTGGGCAGCATCACGACTTTCGAATAATAGTACGATATCGTTCGCATAGTCAGGATCGACTAGTTTGTCGCCAGGGAGAACTTCAACTCGAGCATCCTGAATGTGGGTGATTTGTTCATATTAGCATCGATTACAAAATTAAACAAAAAGGAGGAAAGTGGACAACCTTGACGAACACCAGTGCCAGTTGTAAAGTTATGCGTTAATTCGTTGTAGACCTTAACGCGACCAGAAGTATTTGTGTAGAGTACTCGTATAATATTAACAACGTTTGTGGGCACACCGCTTTTCGACAAAATATGGAATAAAACATTGCGATCCACCGAATCAAATGCACACTTGAAGTCTAAAAAGATGGCTATTGTGAGACGGGGATATAAATGTCTCTGTACATGAACTTGCCTTAACCTAAAAATATTATCTATACAACCTCGACCTGTTCTTCTCATGTATGTGATTCACGTGAAGCGATAAGACGACGTAGGATAATGGAAGCAAATAACCTTGATATGACCGGAGTCAAGCTTATACCACGACGGTTATCGCACGAATTAAGATTGCCTTTTCTGAAGATGGGAATGATGATCGACTCTTTCCAATCAAGTGGCACGGTTTCCTCATTCCATATAGTATGAAAAAGTTTGGTCAACGCTCCTAAATTATATCGCCATCAGCCTTAAACAATCCTGGTAGCAAATCATCGGGGCCTGCGGTTTTGCCGCGTTGTTCGGATGCTGGAGGACGCCACGTGGCACAAAGCCTAACACTAAGTCTTAAGTTTGTACTACTTATATATAGTCTATGTTCAGTGCAGCTATCCAAAAGACTTTCATAATTATCGTTGCACGTCGAGCTTAAAGTGTATCTTCTACTTAAATGAAATTCAGCGTTACTTAAGCGCCAAACTTGAGCATTCATGTCACCCATAACCAGGACTTTATCTGAATTTCGTGCTCTACTTAGTAAGGATATTAGTTCGGAGTACAATCGGTAGGAGCATATGCAGATACAACGAAGAGGCAACGATGATAACGGTTTTTTGCTTTGGTTTTAGTAGATGTATTTTAACGTGCCGCACACAATCGACTATTTAAGGGGATCCATTCAATTAAGCAAGCTTTAGCTCGCGCGCTAAGGGCAATACCAACGCTCCATTTATCGGCTTGAGAGGACTCTGTGGAACCAGATGTTCGAAGCCAATAACGCGTAGATAGGGATGGTGCAACTAGTTCTGTAATACACGTAGGATCCTGTATTCTGGTTTCAGATACGCAACATATGTCGATTTCTAATTTATCCATCGTAATAGCAAGAGATTCTTGTTGTCCAGAATGTTTTAATGTTCGTAAATTAAATGCGCCTACGTTAAAACCTAACCTAGGTATAATGAATGATCGTCTACTAGAACCGTTTTCGATATTTGGAAAACTGGTATTGGGCTGTGTTATGATCTAAACCAACCATATTCATAGCATCTAAAAGAGTGTTATTGGTCGATTGATAAGAGGAAGGGGAAGGAAAGGAGGCAGAATAGCAGATAAAGTTGCATGCAGTAGCCTGATTTCGCTTATCCACCCTGGCGCGACTCAGCAGTTAGACCAAACTCAAGGCTTCATATGAAATGGGATGATTGGTGTGTCCCTTTATGACCCGGCAAGGTTTATGCTACCAATCCCGAGTTGATTAGCTTGAGCCTGCCGGTCGTCAGGCCGGAATTTCTATGGCTACGGGCCATAGTAACAAATTAGTTCAAATATGACTAGAAGGATAAACTAAAGACTGCATGAACGTAATGTAGAAGCTCGTTAAAATTCGTTTCGTGCTTACTGGCGACTCATCAGTAGGAGCCGATATTACGTCCTTTACCCACTACATATTTGTTTAAGGAATGTGGGAAAATAGGAGGGTACAATCTCTTATATGAATGTGCAAACATGCAGTAGTAAAGCTACTTTCATAAAAAAAAAAAGTCTAAGACAATGCGAAGTTCAAACCAGCTCAGAGAGAGAGATATATATATATATATATATATATATATATATATATATATATATATATATATATATATAACGTCTGTAAAGTGTACCAACACTATATATATACCCGATACCTTATATTGTGGTACTGAACTGTATGTTCAACAACATAGTTTCCGAGTCGATACATGGTACCAACAGGATGGATATCAATTTATGCTATAGTTCACAGAAATTGAGAATTACAGCTATTTCTGAACACCTGTTACTCCAGTAAATCCATACACTCTGTCCTTGAACGCTATCAGTTATCAAATTTCTCGATAATAATGACATCATTCAATTAAATATATAACAATTAGATACTGTTTGTTGGTATCCTTTACAGACTTGGTATATATATATATATATATATATATATATATATATATATATATATATATATATATATACTCTATATATATATGTAATTGTGTATTAGGTGTTGCGCACCTAATAACAAATTAGTTAATATATGACCAAAAGGGCAAGCCAAAGACAGCATGAAGAGAAAGTATATTCTCGTACGCATTCGTTTCGCGTTTACTGGCGAATCGTCTCCTCTAGGCGAGCTTTAATAATGGCTATTTATTGTACGATATTCAATCACAATATATCTTCAATGGAAGATCGAGAAGTAATAATAAAATTTGCAACAACGTTTGTTAAGTGTGTACAAATATATGCAGGAGTTTGCCAGCTTAAAGAGCGTCCCTTGGTAAAACGAAATTTAATGACAGTCCTTTGTTTATGATTCTATGCTTGTGCTCGGTTGCTGCTTCCAGCACTCTGTTGCGCCTGTGCTGCTACTATCTTTTACTTATTTGAGGTAATTCTATGGCATTCAACTAAACCGTAGAAAGAGCAATTTACGAATTCGCGGCCTATTGGGTAGCCATTTCTAAAACCTTACTCTTCCTGGAACTTTTGGAAGGTTACACGAACAATGAAGGTCAACATCAGCATTGACCGGAGAATGATAATTTTTTTTAAAGAGAGAGCGATATAAATCGTGTATCCTGTGTTTCGGCCAGATATGTAGTAGCACTAACAATACAAATGGTTAGGATTTGCCAGTCGTCAAATTTGAAATTTCTACGAAAACAGGTAGAATAAACTAATAGAGTTTTTTTAAGATGCAACTCACTTTTTAAAACATTAAGCAACACTGAGACGGGGGATGCGAACTGCGTCGTTAGAATGGACACCATGCGGAGGGCCTGATCGTACGGTTTTGATGACGCATAACTGGCAAGCGCATGCAAACGCTCCTCTTTCTTGCGATCGAATAACTCCCGTGAAGGATTAGCACAATTTTTCACCAATGACACCAACAAGTTTTTCAAGGCCACATCGAGTTTATGCGTCATGCCTTGCAAGTTCAACTAAATTGCAAATGAAAATCAATAATGGAAATACAGCAAGATAAACGAAAGCCCGAAATGGCAAAAGTGGGAAAAAGCATCATTTTAAGGACGTAGAATATAAAAATATTCTTATATGCATATAAAAATAGCACAAAAATATATATTGGTACAAAATTTAAAAAAAATAGGAAATAACAAAGCCGTATTGCATGGGACTTGGAATGCCTCACGGTGATGCAAGCGAATGAAAAAATATTTTTACTTGCACCGTTCTGGACGTCGATTTATTGCAATAGCTTACAAATAGAGAGGTCTACTAATACACCAGCGACATGATCGTTACGGGCAGCAACTGATGCTTCACTGACATATAACCATAGATAAATTTTAATTAAAAAAACTATTGAGAAAAATTACAAAAACAGTAGAAGCAATAATAATAACAAAAATTATAACTTCGACAAAATTTCTTTTAAAGGGAGGTATTCATGACGGGGAAGATCTGGTTAATATTACTATACTGATCTAGAAAAAACAGAATTGAGGCCAAATAGATCTCTACACAACACCAGCTTTAAAGTAAGGCAACATCGGCAATACAGTTTCCTTGCAGTCATCAATATATCGCGTCTTAAACACACCAAAACCTCGCAGATAACTCTTCTAAACTAGGAAAAGAAAGCTTATTCTACTAGAACTCTGCAACAAGAACGACACTGAGCTCGAATCGATGCCATATCGCGCCAATATTATGATGCGCACGTGGACATCATTATCACAGTCGAGCAGATCATATACTACTCAATTTGAATGTTGACTTTGGTTGTTTCTGTTATATCAAAATCTGTCAACATTTAGATACTGTTTGTTGCGGAGAACTAATATATACATACAATTATGTATTCGGTTTTGCGCACCTAGAAGTAAATTAGTTCAATTATGACCAGGGGGATAAACAAAAGACAGCATAAACGGAAAGTATAATCTCGTGCACATTCGTTTCGTGCTTACTGGCGGATCATCACTAGGGGTCGGTATTGCGCCCTTTACCCACTATATATTTGGGTGAGAAATGTGGGAAAACAGGACGGTAAAATCTTCTATAAATCCATAGGAGATTTTACCGACCTATTTTTCCACATAGCTAAGCAAAATATATAGTGAGTAAAAGGCGTAATACCATCTCCTACTGATGAATCGCAAGTAAGCACGAAACGAATGTGCACGAGATTATACTTTCCGTGGGATAATAATGCTATACTGGGAAATCGAACTGAAGACATACGAAAAACATGATCGTGTCAGCGCATTTTCTGGAACTTTGGAAACTTGTAGGTAACTTTATCTCCAATTCTGCCTCCTTTCCTTCCTCTTCCTCTTCTCAATCTTAAATTAACACTCTTTTATATACTATGAATATGGTTGGTTTAGGTCATAACACTGAGCTCAATACCATGTTGCCAAATATCGAAAATGGTTCTAGTAGACGATCATTCATTAAACCTAGGTTAGGTTTTAACGTAGGCGCATTTAATGTGTGAACATTAACACAACTTGGACAACAAGAATCTCTTGCTCGTACGTTGGATAAGTTAGAAATCGGCATATGTTGCGTATCTGAAACCAGAATACAGGATCCTACGTGCATTACCCAACTTTTTGCACCATCCATATCTACGCGTTATTGGCTTCGAACTTCTGGTTCCACTGATTTCTCTCAAGCCGGTAAATGAGGCATTGGTATTGCCTTTAGCGCGCGAGATGAAACTTGCTTAATTAAATGGAACCCTTTAAATAGTCGATTTTGTGCGGCACATTTCAATACATCTAATAAAATCAAAGCAAAAAAACCGTCATCATCGTTGCCTATTCGTTGTATCTGCATATGCTCCTACCGGTTGCAGCACAGAAGAAAGCAAGGACCTTTTTACTCCGAACTAAGATCCTTACTAAGTAGAGCACGGAGTTCAGAAAAAAGCTCGATGCGCAACGTTAATGGTGAACGGCTATTGGATATCTGTACAAACTTCAGACGTAGTGTTAGACAATGGAGCATTTAGTTATAGATGGCGTGGTTGCATCCAGGATTGTCGTTCCTTTTGGAACACTTATGTCGACTCGGACCATGCACTTATCCGTTTTACATTTGCACTAAAATTTTCCGGGAAAATATTTAAGAATAAACCACAAATTGATGTAGGCAAACTCGATCAACAATCCTTCCAACAAAATTAAGAAAATATTCTAAAGGCTAATCTAACTGGCCTGGATGGCGAAAATCCGAATATACTTTGGTCCAATAAAAGTTCCACTATGCACAATGCTGGTTCTAATGTATGTGGCATTGCAGGCCCCCGTAGAAATAATCACTGGCTCTCTGTAAAATCTATGGAGATACTCGAAATAAGGCGCCAAATTCCACCTGGCTCGACTCATAACAATACCCGTCGCAATATAAGACTCCAACTTAAGCGCAGTCTAACAGTCGACCTTGAAAACTTTTGGAACAGAAAGGCTGAAGAAATAGAAGTAGCATTCGCGTCAGGTAATAAACGCTGTTTGTTCCAGCTTATCAGCGCAACAGGTTCGAGATAATTAAATGCTAGTGAAACTATAAATGATAGTAACAAAGATTTAATAACCAATAAAATAAGTCGTCCTGACAGGTGGGCTGAACACTTCAGATATCAATTTTCTAGGCCACCCGCGTCAGTTCCAATTGCAGAAAGCATGTCTGCATCAACAGTGTGGTATGTTAGTCCCGAAGAACCATCCGAGTTATAAGTACGCGATTCTCTCTTAAACGCCGCAAAGCCGCAGGCCCGAATGATTTTCTTCCAGGATTGTTTAAGGATGATGGCGATATAATTTCCGAACACCTGTTACTCCAGTTAAACCATACACTCTGGCCTACATCGATATCAGTTATAACATTTCGCGGTAAGCATGACATCATTCAATTCAATATATTACAGTTAAATACTGTTTGTTGCGAAGATCGAATATATATGAAAGTATGTATTAGGTTTTGCGACTTCAGAATGAAGATCTAGACACAGTTGACAGGTTTACATTTCTCGGGAGCTCTATCTATAACGTAGGCAATGTTTTCGACGAGGGGATTGTACGAATCGCGAAAGCTAGAGTAGCTTTCGCGAATCTTCAACATTTAGGGAGAAACGCGAATACTTCACTTTACCTTAAAGGATGTTTTTACAATGCATCTGTACGCGCAATCTTACTATACGCTAGTAAAACTTGGCCTCTTAGAGTTGATGATTTGAGACGCTTACAGGCAGTCGATCATCGTTGTTTGATAAGTATAGCACATGTTTGTTACCAACAACGAATAACTAACGTTGACATCCGTAGACGTATTTTTTAATCTGACAATAGAAGCTCGTCGTTAAAAAACAAATAAGGATCCATCAACTTAGTTGGCTCGGTCACGTTTTGCGTATGCCCTCATTTCGATTGTCCAGTAGAGCTCTGTTCTCTCATCCAGCACCAAATTGGCATAAGAAACAAGGTGGGCAGATTTTTGCATGGCGGAACAAATAGGAGTCACTTACATCCAAATTGGGTAATGTAGAACCCACTCGTCTGACCAGGATGGGGTCCTCGTGCGCATCATAGTTCTTAGTTAGAAACCCTTAGCGATATGGCATCGAATCGAGTTCAGTGGCGATCTTGTTGCAGATGTCTAGAAGAATCATCTTCGTAACTTTCTTTTCTTAGTAGGGCAAAGTTAGCTGCGAGGTTTGGTTTGTTTATGACGTGATACAGTGAAATCCGTAAGGAAGCTGTATTGCTAATATCGCCTTGCCCGAATGCTAACTTGGCCATAATGGTGTTCTGGAGAGGTTTAGTTTGCCTCATTTCTGTGAATTATCTTGATAAATTTATTCATAGTAGGAAGGTATTCCTTCTCTCTCTGTCTCGTAAATCTCAAATAATTTGTCTAAATTCACTTATATACTTTTTTCACTCCTTATGGCAGTGAAACATTAGTCACTTTTGACTTTTGTATGGCTGGACATGATGGGGAGGATGATGGTTGTTTTTTAACGAGCTTCGCTTGTTGACTGATCCAAAAATACGTCTACAAATGCCAGCGTTGGACATCCATTGTTGGTTACCTATATGTGTTACACTTCTCAAACAAAGATGATCGAACGCCAGTGAGCGTCCAAAATAACGAACTCTAAGGAAACAAGTCTTACTAGCGTATAATAAAACTTAAAATACATATGTATTATACAAACTAACTTTAAGGAAGAGAGAAATATTAACGGTTCTCCATAAAAGGTGAAAGTTGTTGAAAATTACTCTAGCCTTCGCAGTTCTGATACTCACCTCACCAGTCATTGATAGAGCTGCTAAGATATGTAAAACTGTCAATTACGTCCAAATCCTCACTTTGCAACTGCAGAATTGGTGTTTGTGGTGAGTAATCTTTTATAAGTATTTTAAATTTAGAGGTTGCGAATTTCAGAAAGACGAAACAACGATTGCTAATCTATTCAAGGTAACCTAAGGAGATTCTCGATTTTCTAATAGTAATGCAGTATCGTCTGCTTAGCCAAGATCGACTAATCTATCGCCTGAGAGAACTTCATAATCGCATCCTGAACGTATAGAAGAATATTGTTCACAACAACATCTTTTACGAAGTTAAACTAAAATGTGGATGTGAATAATCTTGAAAAACACCACTTCTGGTAGTAAAGTTGTGTTAATTAGTTGTAAACCTTTACACGTCCAGAAATATTTCTGTAAGGAACGTGGCTACAATTTAACAATTCGATAGTCACACTATTTTTTGACAGAATATCGATTAGAACGATGCAATCCACTGGATGAAATGCATTATTGAAATTTATAAAGACGGTTATTGTAGGACGACGTTATAAATGTCGCAGTTCAAGAACTTTCCCTAAGGTAAACAACTTCGTCAAGACAAGAATCCAGGTTGTTCTTCTCAATTGGGTGTTTCATGAGAAGTCGAAGCAAATAACCTAGATACGACTGGAGTCAAGCTTATACCACGATGGTTATCGCACGAATTATTATCGCTTTTAATAAAGTTTGAGATTATGGTCAACTCAAACCAGACAAGCAGTACGATCTCCTTAATCCATATAATACGATAAAGTTTAATAAACGCCCCCGAAAAAGTGTTGTTGGAAGCAACTCATCAGGGCCTGCAGCTTTACGACGTTTAAGATAGGATTGCATTCCTCATTTCTAACTAAGATGGTTGTTCGAGATTAGCGTTCCACATTGTTGCTACAAGCAAAATTTCTGGCATCATGATTGACGCAAGTACTCAAGAAAATTTATCTTTGAAGTGTCTAGCCCACATATCAAGATGACAAACTTTATCCGCTATTAGATATTTGTTACTATCATATACAGTTTCTCAGACCTGTTGTGCGAATGTGTTGGAACAAACAGCGGCTATTACCTGATGCGAACGCTTCCAAAACGATTCAAGACAGGCTTATTATAATCCAAGCTAGCAAGAATTTGGCGCCTAGATTTGGGAATCTTAATAGACATTACAGAGACCCAATGACTATTTCTACGAGAGCCTTCAATGCTACGTACACTAGTACCTTCATTATGAATAGTGAAACTTATCATCTTCCGTACATGGCAATAATTTTCCATTGGGTTTCTGATAAGTTTTTTCGAGAACTCGAAGCAAGACAAAAATCCCTGCTAGCTCAACTCATAATGATATTCGCACACATAATAAACTATGTACCGTTTAAGAGCCCTGCTTGTAGAAGATCGAGGAAAGAGATTCTAAACTATAATTAAGAAGGACAGTATTGGGGCAGGTAACTGTTATGTTGAAAATATTATTTTTGATAATGTACGAGCTCTTTATAAAAAAATTAGGGTCGTGTGCTGATCTATCATGAATAATTGCATAATTTCACCAACTTCATTTACACTATACGGAGAGGGAAAAAACACTTTGTGGTATCTTCGTTCTAGACAGATCTATTTATATTTACTTTAATTCCTAAAGTATTTTTAATTGTCTACCCTATTATCCGGTCTTCATACTCAAATGTATACACAAACTTATCAATGTCAACCCCCCATACAACAACCTAAATACACATGTGTGTACTCTACTAAAGTGACATTTATAGAATAACCATTTGAGGATTTCTGCAATATGATTAAAATAAAAGAAATTTTGATTCTTCTGCGCGTTCGGAACAGAAATTAAAAAATAGAGAAATCATGGATAGGCGTGTATGTCAACTCATAGGGGTCGCTTATAGCTATTCTATAAATGTCACTTTAGTAGAGCATATGTGTATATAGGTTGTTGTGTGCGATGGGAGGTCAAAGATAAGTTTGTGTATACATTTGAGTATAAGAGAATAGGTATAAAGACCAGATATTAGGGCAGAAAAAAAATACTTTAGGAATTAAAATAAATATAAATAGATCTGTCTTGAATGAGGATAGCACATTTGTCGTTAGATGTATATTTCCTGTGCGTATAGTGTCAACCCTGAAGATGGGACTGGAAATGAAGTCCCGAAAATTCGGAAAAAAGAGTGGAAAATCATGTTCCAACGTCATTTTCACACAAGCAGCTGATGGAAGGCCTCAAAAGGAAAGGACAATTGAGAATCCATCAATCAAGACCAAAAGCCGGTGAACCTGGAAATGCAAAGGATTCAAGATTGTACCGACCTACGAGTGCTATCAATTTTCCCGCACAAGAAAGTGGTGGCGAAATTCAAAAGAGAAGTATTTGGAAGTTGTTGATAGGTTCACGTGCCCTGGTTGCTACATCAACAAGTCAGGCAATATTTATGACGAAATAAAACTGAGAACCTCAAAAAAGTAGAGCAGCCTCCTCCAACCTTTTCTATCTATAATACAGTGCACATTTAAATTCAATTTTTCTCGAAGCTACATATAATTATGTCTGAAAGTTACGAAGATGGTTCTACTTAAAATCTGCAACATGATCGCCACTGAGCTCGATTCGATGCCATATTGCTAAGGGTTGCTCGCGACGTATATAATTTTCGCCCTTAGCGATCCATCAATAGAAACTTATCGTTAAACAAGCAAATAAATCTCTATCGATTGCGCAGATTTGATCACGTATTTTGTATGGTTGTTCAATAGAACATAGTAAACTAAGTCAGCGCCGATTTACACATAAAACAAGATGGAAAGTTTTATAACTCGCGAAAACATCTAAAGCTTATCCAAATAAAAAAACTGGCATTACAGGCTTCTTACGTCTATCAGAATGAGGCCCAGGTGCTGCCCCTATTACCTTGTTGGAAACCTTGCAAGATATGGCATCGAATTATTCTCAGTGCGAATGCGGTTGCATATTTTTAGTAGCCCTCTCTCTCTTAACTGTATCGTCTTAGGTTTTCAGAGTTAATTACGTGGTTTAGAATCATTTGCGAAGTGACATGGTGAAAACTGCAAGGAAAATGTATTGTTGATTTGGCTTGGATTGTGCGTGCTGCTGAAGTCCAGATGGCACAGTTTCTCTGTTGTCTAGATTCATACATTATTATAATCAAGGTTGCGGTCTTGATATAAACACCTGACCCATAAATTACTTACATATTGATAACAATTATTATAATCAAGGTTGTGGTCAGGTGTTTGTATCAAGACCGCAACCTTGATTATAATAATTGTTATCACCACCCGCGCAACCAATGTTCGTTTAATTAGATTCATCCATTCCTGAATATTTATTCTTTTCTACTTTACAATGTTAATATTGAAATTATTAAAATCAGTATTATTGCTACTATTAGTAGTAGCATTTCTTCTCCTTTCTCACGGTTAAGTGACAGCGAAACGTTTTAATTTTGTTTCAATTCTGTTCGCGATGACGTCTATTTCATATGCTGATACATTATTAAATACGATGATTTTTCAAAACTACGTCTACTAATAACTTTTATATAGCAAATTATGTCAGTGAAAATCGTTTAATTCGTCTTGTTAATCAAGGAGTACGAACGAAAACATATAGAGTATCCTTACAAGTTAATAAGAAAATCACTTTACCCGAATTGTACGACTGTCATCTGAGATCAAGTCCAAATGCAGATTGCAAACAGAAAAGTGATAGGACATTTCAGTAAGACTGTCATTCAGTACGTGAACGAATAGACTGTTGAGCATAGTATTTTCCGGCGAATGTGAAGGACTCGGTCTAAATTAAATGACCCGAAGATAAAAAAGGCATATATAGCACACGAAAAATTAACTTTCTCTGATGCTCACAATCTTTTTGACATTTATGAAACCATGATAAATTAGCTCAATCAGATGTGTATAATTACAATTCTTCGCTAGAAAGTAACTTCAATAATCAAGAGAAACATAGAAAGGAAATGTTATGCATAAATTTAGCGACAACTATAGATCAATTGAAAATCAGTTAAATAAAATTGATGGTGATAGGCTTTGTGGAGCCCCGTATGCAAAATACTTAGCTTCAGTTTATGCTGTTACTCTATGAAGTGTGAGCTCGAGGAGAATGGTCCTATTCATATACTAGATGAAGATGGTTATATAAATGTTTGATGCTGAAACATTGATCGAATAAAAGTCTGGAATCTAAAAAATTGTTTAAATAAAGATTTCAGTCCAGAGGTAAACAATAGCCCCATTTTGTTTAACCAGTGACACCAAAACAAAAAAATAGAGTTGCACGCACTGACAGGTTTCCACATCAGCAATACAGCTTCCTTGTGGATTTCACCGTATGACGCCATAAGCAAACCAAACCTCGCAGCTAACTTTGCCCTACTAAGAAAGAAAGTTACGAAGATGATTTTACTACACATCTGTAACAAGATCGCTACTGAGCTCGATTCGATGCCGTATCGCTAAGGGTTTCTAACCAAGAACTATGATGCGCACGAGGACCCCATCCTGGCAGACGAGTGGGTTCTATACTACCCAATTTGGTTGGAAGTGACTTCAATTGTTTCTGCCATGTCAAAATCTGCCCACCTTGTTTCTTACGCCCAATTTGGTGCTGGATGAGAGAGCAGCTGTACTGGGCAATCGAAATGAGGGCATACACAAGACGTGACCAAGTCAACGAAGTTGATGGATCCCTTTGTGTTTATTTAACGACGAGCACTTATTGTCAGATACAAAAGTACGTCTACGGATGCAAACGTGAGTTGCTCATCGTTGGTAACAAACATGTGCTATTCTTCTCAAACAACGATGATCGAATGCCTGTATGCGTCTCAAATAATCAACTCTTAGAGGCCAAGTTTTACTAGCGTATAGTAAGACTGCGCGTACAGATGCATTGTAAACACGGCCTTTAGGCAAAGTGAAATATTCGCGTTTCTACATAAATGACGAAGGTTCGAGAAAGCTAATCTAGCTTTCGCGCTCCGTATTCTTACCTCGTCGGACATATTGTCTACATTATTGATAGAGCTCCCAAGATATGCAAACCTGTCGACTGTATCAAGATCTTCATTGTGAAGTCGCAACGTTGGAACGAGTGGTGGGGGATTCTGTAATTGTATCTTACATTTAAAGAGTGCGAATTCTATACCGAAATATGGAACTACGTCTGCTAATCTATTTGCAGATTTTGACATGGCAGAAACAATTGAAGTCACTTACATCCATATTGGGTAGTATTTGACCCACTCGTCTGACAGGATGGGGTCCTCGTCTGCATCATAGCTCTTTGTTAGAAACTCTTAGCGATAGGCATCGAATCGAGTTCAGTGGCGATCTTGTTGCAGATGTCTAGTAGAATCATCTTTGTAACTTTCTTTTCTTAGTATGGCAAAGTTAGCTGCGAGGTTTGGTTTGTTTATGACGCGATACAGTGAAATCCGCAAGGAAACTGTATTGGTGATGTCGCCTTGCCCGAATCATAACTTGGCCATAGTGGTGTAGTGGAGAGTTTAGTTTGCATCATATCTATGATTTATCCTGATAAATTTACTTATAGTAGCAAGGAATTTCTTCTCTCTCGTAAATCCCACTAATAATTTGTCTAAATTCACTTATTTATTTTCTTCACTCCTTATGGATTTATGGCAGTGCAACATTAGTCAATTTTGACTTTTGTATGGCTGGACATGATGATGATGCTGGCTGTAAAGTTATGCGTTAATTCGTTGTAGACCTTAACGCGACCAGAAGTATTAGTGTAGAGAGTACGTATATTAGTAAATTTTAGTACACCGCTTTTCGGCAAGATATAGAATATAAAACATTGCGATCCACCAAATCAAATGCACCCTTGAAGTCTAGAAAGACGGTTATTGTGGGACGGTGATATAAATGTCTCTGCCTAAACGTAAAAATAACATCTATACAACTTCGTCCTGCGCGGAATACGGCCTGTTCTTCTCTTGTGTGTGATTCACGTGAAGCGCTAAAGCGACATAGGATAAAAGAAGCAAATACACAAGATACGACCGGAGTTAAACTTATACCACGATGGTTATCGCACGAAGTACGATTGCCTTTTTTGAAGATGGGTCGACTCATTCCAATCAAGTGATACGGTTTCCTCATTCCATATAGTATGAAAAAGTTTGGTCAACGCTCCTGAAATTATATTTCCACCGTCCTTAAACAATCCTGGAAGCAAATCATTGGGGCCTGCGGCTTTGCGGCGTTTAAGAGATAGGATTGAATCGCGTACTTATAACTCGGGTGGTTCTTCGGGACTAACATTCCACACTGTTGATGCAGACATGCTTTCGGCAATTGGAACTGACGCGGGCGGCCTAGAAAATCGATATCTGAAGTGTTCAGCCCACCTGAAAAGACGACTTGTTTTAAATATCTCGGACCTGTTGCGCTGATAAGCTGGAACAAACAGCGACTATTACCTGACGCGTAAGCTACTTCCATTTCTTTAGCCTTTCTGTTCCAAAAGTTTTCAAGATCGACTTTTAGACTGCGCTTAAGTTGGCGTCTTATACTGTGACGGGTATTATTATGAGTCGAGCCAGGAGGAATTTGGTGACTTATTTCGAGTATCTCCATAGATTTAACAGAGAGCCAGTTGCAGCTTATGCCGCGGGTATTGTTAGACGGGCAGTATTAATAAAGATTCACTATCACACTTCGATTTTTGTTTGTTTCGATCGGTTACTTTTTACAATAGAAAATGGTTCTATCATTATCTTTGTTTACTGGCGACTAAGCTTTCCAGCAATTATTCTTCGGCAACATTAACACTGACATAATAGTAGATTTAAGCAAATCTAAAAACCATTCTATAATTGACTTCAACATTTTAATCATAGATTTTTCTCTCAGTAACCAAACTCAAGTATAACTATTTACAATTAGTAGACCACCACACCTCACCCATCTCAAATTCCCGGTATACGTAATCTCATCTCGTATGCAGAATATTGTAAGGGAGAGAGACAGTATCGAACCTTTTGTTATTTGTTATAATTGTATTGCTACTATGCCACGGTAATCAAAATTCGAAATGATAAAAAACTAAAACCTTGAATGTCATATATTGTATTTTATTTAAATGTATATAGATATAATGAATTATTTTAGTCATATGAGCAAATAGTCTTATGCAATTATTTCTATGAGTTGATTAACTTCACATTGTTCTTACGATTAGTTTTTTTGAAAAACGTTAGTTGTCCATACTATCTCTCTCTTTCTCTCTTTAATCTTTCACCTAAGCGTCGCTCTGACATTCACTCTCCATCCATCTACGTAACTTGCTGCTCCATATTTGAACAAATTTGTTGCTATGTGCGCAATACCTCATACACCATTGTATACATTAGAGTTCCCGGCTTTAAATAAAATACAGTATATGACATCTAAGGTTTTAGTTTTATCATTTTTGAATTTTGATTACCGTGACTTAGTAGCAATACAGTTATAACAAATAACAAAAGGTTCGATACTGTCTCTCTCCCTTACAATATTCTGCATACGAGATGAGATTACGTATACCGGGAATTTGAGATAGGTGAGGTAATGATTGGTCTGCTAATTATAAATAGTTATATATTGAGTTTAGTTACTGAGACAAATTCTATGATTAAAAATAGTATTGAGTCAATTATATATAAATAGAATGGTTTTGGAACGAGGTTACCACATTTGCTTAAATCTGCTATTGTGATCAGTGTTGTGTTGCCTGAGGATGGTGCTGGAAAGTAGGTACCGAAACGTCGCCAGTAAACAAAGATGTGATAGAACCGCATTTTCAGTTGAAAAAAGAAGAATTCAACCCGATCAAAGACAAAACAAAATCGGAAAGTGTGATGAATCAGATCTTTGTGTAATTGCCCGTGTACAACTATTACCCGCGTACGCAAAACGCGGCATTGAACCAATCAACTTGTACACACCGCACCAAAATTTCAAAAAGTATTTCTACAGGGGCCTGCAATGCCGCATACAGTAGTACCTGCATTTTGCATAGTGGTACATATCTTGGATTTTCGCCATCCACATCAGTTAGAATAGCTTTTAGAATATTGTCATAATTTTGTCGGAAGGACGATTGTTCGAGATTGCCTACATCAATTTGGGGTTTATTCTTTATTATTTTCACGGAAAATTTTAATGCAAATGTAAAACGGATAAGTGCATGGTCCGAGTCGACATAAGTGTTCCAAAAAGAACGACAATCCTGCATGCAAATACGCCATCTATAACTAATTGTTACATCTGTTTGAGTCCACCGTTGTCCGGGTGCTGGAGGACTCCATGTAACACAACGTCTAACACTACGTCTGAAGTTTGTGCTACTTAAATATAGTCTATATTCAGCACAGATATTCAAAAGCCGCTCACCATTATCGTTGTGCGTCGAGCTTAGAGTGTATCGTCCACCTAAATGAAATTTTGTGTTACTTAAAAGCCCAACTTGAGCATTTATGTCACCTATAACCAGGACCATATCTGAACTTCGTGCTTTACTTAGTAAGGATCTTATTTCGGAGTAAAAAGCGTTCTCGCTTTCTTCTGTGCTGTAATCGGTAGGAGCATATGCAGATACAACGATGATAACGGTTTTTTGGATAGTAAGTTTCCGTTAAATATTAAATTTGTCATAAGTCAAATTCGGGGGGATAATATTTTACAAGTTTTAACCATTTTCAATTGGAATGTGGTACAAAATCGAGCCACGTTTGTATAAATACTGTTCTAGTAAAAATAAGTAGATTGTGATGTTTAAGACGAAATATTTTACAAAATGTACATGTTATCATTTCTGTATTAGTCGGTTTTACCGACAATTGCAGATAGGATAATAGTTGTTAATAATAATATTGATTGTCGTTAAAAAAACATCGACATTAAGAAAATGACGCTTACCCACGAATAATGCACATCAGCATAGTGCGAGGTTGTCTAAATTTGGCATCTTGTTTGAACCAAAGGCGACCACTAGCATCGTCCAAAATTATACGTGGAATTGCCACTTCCGAGGATTCTAGTTGCGAAAGACTGAAATCACTTGGAACATATTGATTACGATGTGGAAGATGAAGATTCGGGTTAGTAGACAATTCTGTCCACAACTGAAAGCATAAAGTGGCAGATGGCTAAATATGTGCAAAAGCCCATGACTAACTCAATAATAAATTACCAGTATATAGAGCTAATAATAAGATTTTTTGCGCAAAATCTGTTTTGGAGAAAGAATATAACCAATAAAACATTTCGCAGAATATGTGGTTAATGTATAGTTGTTTGGATAAAGTCTGAACTGTGAATGACTAATATAAGCACTTATGATATGCTGAATTGACCATAATATAATTAATTTATATAAAACTCCCAACATTGATTTTAATATTTTTCATCATCATCCGTGCAATCAATGATTGTTTAATCATAGCTCTAATTTTGTTTTAATATGAATATGACCAACATATTTCACCGTCCCTTTGTCTCACCTTATTAAATTAGTTATATTAATGAATGGGTGACGTAACATCGGCTTCAACTAAAAAAACCATACATACAAATGTATGCGTAAATTCGATTAAAAATTTCTCCCTAATGAGTTTTCTATATATTTGCTAACAACCGATATTTCACCAAGTATCCCATGCTAAATTTATGAATGCGTACAATAAGGCAACCTTAAACTAAATACATATAACATGCATATATATATATATATATATATATATATATATTGGACCTAATAAGCTGCTAAAATTAACTGAACTTTCAATCCTAAACATTGAAATATTTTACACATATTAAAGGATTTAATTTACAAGCACACATATACTGAGATTCTTCTCGCCTATGTAGAGGGCTCAAGAATAGTCCCGTGTGATACGATCGAATAAATCTAGCTATTTTTAAATACGACCTGAGGATCAGAAAAGGTAGATAATAGTCCACACGACAATAGATGGCGATAATACAGTCAATGGTCTTTCGCATGACAGACTATATTTTGTGCATAGCCACTAATGACAGCTATCAGCGGACACGAATGGAGCATAGTTATTGATATTCTCAAGGAGAAGATGAGTATACCCCTTTACCATCAGTAAGACTCATCATAAATATGACAGCAAGAGTGTTAAATACGATGAAGTCATTAGGCATTCCAAGAAGTGGAGATAGGTGGCGTTGTCGGGCATGCTGACCTCGAATGCTCTTACTCTGCAGTTCTGATGACAGAAAAAGACGACAAGGTTAAGAAAGCCATTTGTTGTGCTCAAGTGTTTATGCATTGCATTCTGAAGCTAAACGTATAAAAATCAGTTGTTATAGCCTATTTTGATTCAGATCATGGTAAATGACAACCAAGCATTTAGTTTGTCGAGTATCACTTGTGACACAAGTATCGAATTCTGCTCAGATTTCAAGACGCATTGGCTTTGAAGCTGCTGCTTTTGGAAAATTTTGAAAACCTCTCGGCTCGATACTATTATTTGTGACATTAGTCATATGATCACAGCCCACCGTACTCTCATTAGCCAAGAGACAACTGAATGGGTGAAAATGTTTGGGTTAAACGGAAAACAGGTTTCAGTGGAGAGGCCTGATTAGTAATGCCATATTTGCATTGACTCCTCTGGATCCCACTGTACGTTAAATCTAGGCCTCCATTTGTTGTATTACATTATTAATGATTAGGCCGAAAAGATCTTCGGCTTGAAATAATATATATATATATATATATATATATATATATATATATATACTGGAGATCACTATTTTTATAGCACCTGAACTGGTAGATAGAAGATTACATTATTGTTCCACATTAATTATGAAAACATTGTAGTATTCTGATGAAGAGTTAAGACATACATAGCCATATTTAACTATCCGATAGGATGAAATCTGGAAGACTAAAGAAAAGAACAAATGATTGATAAATATATCCTTTCATTAAAGAGCACGACTTATTTAAAATATGCCAACTGAATCTAAACTTAGGCAAAAATTTTAGAAGCTTACCCAGCAACGTTCCAATGCACTTAATAAAGAAATATAGTCAACCCATGAAGAGAGGAACCAGTCCCAAATGAGCGAAAGAATAAGATCACTGTACCAATCTAAAAAACGTGATAATGCCAACCATACCAAGTTTTGGTGGTATTAATCTCATCTGTACCTCATTAAAAGTAGTAACCAAGTGAATTCAGAAGTTGCCAGTGAGATAGTGTTCCAAGTCAACTTCTTCATAGCTCGATATGCTGTTCGTACATGACGGCATACAAACCTAAATCACGCATCATCGGAGCTGATAAAAGTTTTAAACAATGGCTGTCTTTAAACAAACCATTGGTATAGTCATAATAAGTCCTGAACTAGAGAAGCCTTTCTACGGGTATTATTCGATAATTGCCCATTTTTTGAGTTACCAGCTACCGACACTCATTTGTATTAACAGGAGTAAATAAACTGAATTTTGCGGTTTTATGCTCTCAACAGATTCAGTTTAATGTTCTAGTACGCAGAACACACTTGCTGATAGACCGTAAGAATATGCCACACACCGACAGTGGCATTCAGGCTTTATCAGGTACCGGCATATATTCCACCGTTAGTTGCCAATGCAGTGAACTTTGTACAAGACAGTATCTGCAGCTGCAAAAAATATTCCTGATTGAAAAAGTGCAACATATAACACCGGTTTACACAAATCAGAGCAGGGAAAAAGTAATCTTATTTAAGTATAGTTAAATAATTTTAATTCATAAATGACCTAGGGCTTATACTAACATATATGAATTATCTGATTATGGCATTAGGGTGAATTTTTCCGTTCATTTAAAATAATCAACTAATTTTTATTGAAATTCAGTCTTTGTAACAATAGGTAAGTCTATTAGGCATGAATATGATTTCAAAACTAGGACTGTGTTACCAAAGATTAAAATAAATTTGGAAAAAAACTAATACTATCTTTGTAGTTCCAGGAAGAAAGGAACCAATGTTGCTTGCTTTTGTGTAAGAATACAATTTGCAGTATCATACGTACGGTATATTGACTGCTACATCGGCTGATTCGCGATGGATCATGTGTGGACTTCGGAAGCATTTAGACTTACAATCCTAGGCCCTATAGATCCGCCTAAGAAGAATACTAACAAAGCTATATGATCTACTTGTCTCATTGATCGAATGAATTGTATTTTAAATCATACACGTAAACGGCAGAACAAATGCACACGCACGCCATATCAATAAAATGACAAATATTGTATTTATTCATAATTAAAAAGCAATCTACCGTTGTAACAAGTCATAAATATGACAGTTTTGCCTAACTGCACTGCAATAGATGACGACTCATGAAATGCGCCCTTGGTATCGGAGCACAGTTCTCGTCTACAGGCAGACAGAGATACCTTGCTGCCTTCGTCGGTTCACTGGTTGCTTAGCGGAAAACCATTGATGGAGAAACAGGCTCTCAGTTTATACTAGAGCACACTATGAAGGAATATAGTTTTCTGTCTCTTTTGCATGAATGGGCTGTGGTTAACTTTTGTGAACAGTTAATAGTTACATAATTAAGCTGTAAAACTTACACTTAGCTGCTCATTGGTGAAATTGGTTATGGAATATTTTGTGTCATAAATCGGTTCGAGCAGATCGCATTCACCGGTAAAAGTACGACTGTGCATTATGACTCTGCAAAGTAAAGAGGAAGATTATAGCAAGAAAAATATTTTTAACACAATTGTAAACGCAGTGGGATTCTGCGTCAAGGGAAATAATAATAATAGCTTGACTTATGCCTCAAAGGCAGACAGTGAAGCTAAATTATTAGCAATATCAATAAAACTCGTCTGAAATAGCAGTCAACAACATTTTCTTGAAAGACAGATGTCCCTGACAAGATTGATCAATAATACAAATGGGTCAATCGATACGGCTTAATAATTCCGTTTATACATGATAAACAGGACCTGCCAAAAAGTCGAGACAATTTCATCATGATCATCATCATCACCATCGTCATCATTCTCCTCATCATCATAATAATCATCACCATAGTCATCATCATCAGTAGCATCATCATAAGCATTGTTATCAGCATTATAAACAGAAATACATTTGAACTTTAAAACTGATGTAACCCAACGGAATAATTATGATAAGCGAAGGAAAAAATATAATAATAACAATAGCGTCAACAAATAATAATTGATAACATGGCACTTTGATTAAGAAAATAATCTAGACCTCTAAACAGCAAGACCTAGGCCAAGTTAGCTTCAAGGAAAAACGACTTGGGTGGTATTATCGAGTAAATGGTGAAACTTTTACAATTTTGTTGAAATCTGTTCTATAAACTTCAACTATAGTACTGCGAAGATTGCGTCTTATTTTTTTAATGAGGTCAATGACTTTTGCTTGATCACGTTGACGAAGCTTCTAATATCCCAAAGAAGGATGTGGCGCATCTAAAACTATTTGCAATATATTTCTACTACGCTTTACGTTTGAAATGACAGATTTATGTCTGTTCCAAGCCATCGATTTGAGAAAACTACACAAAATAGTTTTCGCAGAACTAAGCTGACATAAAATCAACGTTTCTTCTAGATTAACTGTAGAATTTGAATTGTTTCAACTAATTGACTATCACTGATGAAAAAAAATTTAACGCGAAACACTTAAAAATTAAATCGACATTCTTATCAACCAGACGATTACAGACATCAAATATCTGAAGCTTACATGAATTACCAAATACAAATACGACGACCGACTGATGAACGAATGTGTTTACCATCGGAAGTAAAATTTCTGAATAAAATCCTTTTAGCAAGCATTCTAATTTTTCTAACAAAGCAACCTACTAAAAATTGATTATGCACTGTCTAATGTTCTTGCGACGAATAACATTTTGAAATTATTTAGCGAACAATTCTGCGTTATAACCAATTCCAGTTCGTGCCTTATACTTAACTAGTTGATAAGCATTAAAATGAACACGCATACACAGAACACGTTTTATAAGTGATAAATCCTGTCAGGCCGAATTAAGTAGGAATCTTCATTAGACCTTGATGTGTTCAAGATTCCCGCAAGTTTGTCTCACACACGTGCTATTTTATTAACGAGGGTACATTGTGAGCCATAGAAATTCCGGCCTGACGATCGCCGGGCTCAAGCTAGTCAACGCGGGATTGGTAGCAAGAACATTGCCGGGTCATAAAGGGACACAGCCATCAATCCGTTTCATGTGAATCCACGAGTTTGATCTAACTGCGCTGTAACTTTTTTTTGGTAAATGTGTAGTGACGGAATGAGAGCAAGCGTTCCAAACGTGAAGGACAAGATTCTGCTGCTGAAGGACACTTTGGCCACTGGCATATGGGCAGACAGTGCTCATCCGCCTTGGTTGGCTGATACCTACAAAATAAGCGATTCCACCTAGATTTTCATGCTCTAATAAAAGTATTCCAAGTAAAGTGTTTCGCAACTTACATACTCCGTTCAGGTGTCAAAAGGCTGAGCAATTCAGTAATTCTCTCTGGAATGAATTCGAACTCGACTGAGTTAGAGAATACCTTGTCAACAGGATAGTTCTATAAAGTTAACATAGAAAATGATAAATACTCGTAAAATCGGCAAATTCAGCACAAAAATGTTAGCTCTCAGTGACCTTAAACAAAAACCAATCCCATTATATATTATATTTTTTTAGCAAAGGCTAATCATGATATAGTGCAGAAAAGGCAATTCATCTAGTAGACCGGTTTCGTTCTTATTGAAACTTTTTGTAGTGCAGATTAGAATTAGCCGCAACCAATTAACGTTTAATTATATGTACCATATTCATTATTTAACTAAAGTTTGTGTTCTCAATATAAACTATATTTTTAGTCTTCTAAATAGTAACAAAAGATGCCAAAACTATCGTCTGTCACATAGTACGATGAAAAACTTAAACACTAAACAATAAACCAGTTTCGAAATTCACCTATCGTTTACCTGTATAACTTGTATACGTGCGGCGAAAGCTACGTAAAGTTAATGTTCATGATTGCATAGAAATTGTCCGGCCAACATTCATGTCAAGTGCATTTTTATCGAGACAACTATAAGTGAGAGCCGCATATCTAATATTACTTTCCATATATATGCATTTCGGTTTGATCCTCGCCAATCTATTTGCCGTCGATCACCGTAAATGATCATGGAAGGTCGAAAGCGTAAGTACTTGTGACATACGGTAGTTTTTCTACGTTGTTCGACAACTGATTGGTGTTTACTTCACGCTCGCCAACTTTATTTGAAAAATTGATATCACCATCCGCGTTATCAATGATTGCTTACTTGTATAACTTATATACGTGCAGCGAAAGAAATATAAAATTAACGATCCTGACTGCATAGAAATTGTGCGGTCAACATTACAAGTGCAATGTATGCGAGACTACTATAGGTGAGATCAACATCTTGATTTTGAAAACATTTTATTTGCTTAATGATAAAACCGTCGTCAGTCGGCTTGCCATTGTTCTCTGACGATGACCATGGAAGGTCGAAATATTTTATTAGGTTTGACCGACGGTAATAATACATTTTTGCTACTGGTTAAAAAAATAAGACTGGTGTTTATCTCACGGGCACAAGCTTGATTTATCACCTATGAATTAATGATTGCTGTACTGAAGATATACCTTACTTTTTGCCGAACACACCAACTGGACGAATATGTCAGATCTTGCATACACATTCAAATGACGATTTTGGTCTCTCACGTATCGGATTCCATAAGAGCCTAAATTTACGATACAGATGTTTTCTGGCCTTTCCATTGAACTTCGTTTCTCGTAAAATTCCTGTAGTTTGTTCGTCTTAGAGTTCCTGAGCAATGGTTGTATAGCGCAAAGATACCAACTGATTGATTGCCTAAATAGTTGTGTCCGGGCATAGACGCATTGATCCATTTCTTTTACAGTTCATTCAGTTTAGCGCAGTTATGTCAGTGTTCTAAGGACCTGGATGCATGATTTGTGATCTAAGACAATGACCAGGCCAGTGTGATCTGTATCCAACAACCAGATACGACGGAAATAACAAATGCAAGAGTTCACATAGAGCGTGCCTACTTAAGAATGTCGCACCTGCTTATCACATATGCGTATTCCTAAATTGATTGTTAAAAAAACAGTAGTTTGAAAGACCTTCCATGTACTAAACTGGTTCGTGTTTCTGGTTTTGATTTATAGTAAAATATAACTAAATGTTTCTTTTAGTTTTTTTAAAGAGCAAAAATTATACATCCATTTAATTTTAGACAAATTTTGTATAGGTAAACCTGATTGTCAGTTTAAATGAAATGTTGTAAGAGACATTATTACCAGTTGTTAAGTGACAAATAGACTAAAATTTAAAAAAAATTGGTTTTAGTGAGAAAAACTCTGGCTGCTGAAGTAGCTTGCAGGTCTCCATTGTGGTTGGACATCTATTTCACATGAGTTAGTTTATTATGTAAAAAGTTAAATGTTGCTTACTGTTTTATCAATTTGCACTAATCCACCAAACAGAGAATGAAAGCTATAATATTAAACGAGTCACACATACATAAATATATACATGCATTCAACAGTACAAATATGATGGAAATAACAATGTAAAAATATATGATTACTTGCAAAATAAGTTTTCACGCTTACATGTCCTGTGACGGCCAATTTTTTAACTAAATCCAACGGCCTCAGCATCTCAGAATAGTCATAGCCCAATATGCATATTTCCTATCAGGCAAAATTTAAAGGCTTAAATAAGTCCAAAAAAGTAATTGCACGGATTTAATAAAAACTAATGTCCTTCGAAATATTTTACAATTTAAAAAAGTATATTGGATAAAACCAGTTGCATTTAACCAATCTTCGAACAACATAGGAAAACTACCGTCAGTTACACGTTTTGATATTTTAATCGAAGATTGGTTAGATACAGTTGGATTTGTGTTTACGTCAATCTTGCAAACTTGGTTTAAAGAATTGCTACAACCATACGCGCAATTAAGGATAGTTTAAATTATTGATAGTTACAAGGTTCATTTTTTTAAATATGAGAACAAAGGAACGTGCTCCACTGAATAAAATTTGTTACTAAATTTTATTTCTACCAGTATCTACAGTCATTATTCTGAATTCGTTCATATTTTCGTTCATCCAATCACAACTGTATATTTGTCGTGACCAATTCCCTCTTAGCTATGCCTGCCTTTTTTGTGCAATTTCGATCACTCCTTTTGCATAACGTCATGTGGTGTGTCATCGCTTTAATTGTTAGTGCGTCCGTAATTGATGGTTTTGTCGTATTTTGCGGAACATGGGCTATTTTGAAGGCCAGTTAGTAATGTTTTTGTATCAGTCCAATTTTATTTATCTTTTGAAATAATTTCTGTGCATTTAAGCAAGGGTTTAGCCTATTAATTGCAATAGCTTCAAAATCCAGAAGCATTTTTCCGTTTTTGCTTTGTACAGAACTGAAAAATTGTTACTACTAACAGCATGACATTTGAGTAGTACATGTTTACGAATTGACAATTTTTGTGCAGGACCTGTACCCCTCAACAATAGTTTTTTTTAATGAGATGCTGATTTATTCTAGTTTTCAGCCTTTTGTTCTGCCGATGTACTGCGAGTTGCCGGTACATTGAAATTTGTATACAGATAAAGGTTTGGACGTAACAGAGAGGCTATCTTTTTCATTAGTTCGCATAAATTTTGTTGTGTTGAACACAACTCTCACCCATGCTTTAGTCGATCGAACTATGTTTCTTTTGAAGATCTTAGCTGGAAGATCTCATCCAAAGCGTTAATCCCTGTGGTATTTTGTTTTCTTCTAAATTCATCTAGATTTTGATGTGTTGCCTCAAATTATATTCGATAAACCAGTCGAGATAGCTATGCCGTCAATTTGACTGTAAAAGACACCTGACATCAAATTAACGAAACACCAAAATGAAGTCCTTTCTCTTGGGCCGAAATACTGAATAAAAAAACTAGAAAAAGAGAACGTGAAGAAATGCACAATCAGGCATCAATGGAATGACATTTTGAAGATGCTACGAAACACAAATCAACGGATAACTACGACATCTCGCTATTTAAATCGGACCTACGAAGTGCATATGGCCAATATGTGCGCACATTCAAAGTTAATTAACTCGTCACTAAAACCCCCAGCAGATTTTCACCCATTCAAGGACACTGCTATTGGCGAAGGCGAATTAATGGGTCAGATGTTTATATCAAGACCGCAACCTTAATTATATTAATTGTTATCCGCGCAACCAATGTTCGTTTAATCCGATCGAATGTTTGTTGAATATGGTCGAGGAGGTGTTTGGTCTTGCCTGGATGCTAGTAAATTGTTGTTTGGTTTTGTGTTTCGTGGCCAGTCTCTAGGAATATCATGTTGATGAAGTTTTTGAATATTTAGGCCAGGTTTTTGTTGTTTTATATAAAGGGATTTATAAATATATATATATATATATATATATATATTCATTGTACCCTTTTTATGTGCAAAAACAAAAAGAAATTTTATCAGATATAAGAAAATTTTCTTTCGCATGGTCTTCTCAAATATCTACTCATGAACATATCTTTATATATAAATTGGAAAGCAAAACAAGATAGAAATACGTGAACAAAGCGAGTGTGAAAAATAGAAACCAATCAAATTGTGTGCGTCACATCCAGTTCAAACTCAATGCTTGTACGTGCTTCTTCTGCTTACATAAATCCGGCTGCAATTTGTTTATCCATAAGGCTTCGTATGTGGCTAGCTCCCTTTTGTTTCTGCATTTAGTAATTACTTTGAATGCTACGTCTGGAGAACATACGTGCGTTGTTTCGATGATGTGTTGCGCAATAGCAGACGTGTATTCACCATTTGATTTAAAACAGGCGTTCAAGTTGCAATGTTCCCTCATTCGAGTAATTAACCGTCTGGTCGATCGGCCTACGTAAGTTGATCGACAACTTGCGCATGTATATTGGTAAATAATATTTGATATCGACATTAACGGCTGTTTCTCTTTGATTGCTGGTAAAGGCAAGTGTGTTACCCTAAATAACACTCGTAGTTTGGCTGCATTAAATGTGCGTGTCAATGCTGCTTCAACTTTCTTTTGTGCCATTCGGGAAACTGCATCCCCCTTAAATGGGATGTTTAGGTAGACGGTTTTCTTTTCTGGCCCATAGTACGTCTGTTTCTGGTTAACTCCCCTTTTAATAATTGATTCAATTAATTGTCTGGGATAGCCATTAGACATTAAATCGTTAATTGCTTTATTATATTCATTTTCTTTAGAATCTTGACTAACCAACCTGTCAATTCTTGAGAAGCAACCACGAACTGTTGATAATTTATATTGAAATGGCACAAAACTGCTGTAATGCAAATACTGTGCAGACCATGTTGGTTTATGGTAAATTGTTCTGTTTAATTTACCATTAGTTTCTTTCTTTAACAGTACATCAAGGAAAGGCAGACAGTCATCTTTCTCGTGCTCTGACGTGAAACCGATATTCTTATGTGCTTTGTTGAAACTTTGAAGCAATGTTCGTGATTGCGACCTTGTTTTTAAGTACAAGAAATATATCATCCACGTACCGTATATATTGAGCACATTTACTTATGTCACTCTTTAATGATGTATTTTCTAGGTGCCCTAGAAAAATCTCAGCCAACACTGGAGATAAGGGGCTTCCCATTGCGACACCATCAGTCTGTTTGTAGATTTTTCCATTAAAACGAAATCGTACGTCTTTCGTGCATAATAAGATAAGCTTGCGTAGAGTTTGACCTGGCACCGGCGATGGTAATATATCGTGTTCTACCGCTTTGACTATAATGTCAATGGTTTCATCAATTGGAACATTTGTAAACAAAGACGCAACATCAAAAGATACCATAATCTTGTTTTTAACATTTATATCTTGAATTTTGTTTACAAACTCAAACGAATCGGCAACCGAATAATTACCTAGTAGTTTACGTAATGGTTCAAGTAAACGAACTAGCCATTTAGCTAGTGCATGAAACGGAGAATTTACCATTGATAAAATTGGCCTCATAGGACAACCTCTTTTGTGTGTTTTTGGTAATCCGTACATTATTGGTGTAGATGATCCAACTGGCTTGAGCTTCTGTGCAGTGGCCTCATCAATAAATCCGGCATCTGTCAAAATCTTAATTTCATTAATTACTTTGCGCTCCACCTTGTCTATTTCATCTGATTTATCGTCTAGACGTGTGAATTTTGTATTGTCATTTAACACGTTTTCCATCTTTTGTACGTATTCAGATTTGTCCATTATAACTGCGCTCTTTCCTTTATCAGCGCGTAGTATTTTGATGTCTGCATTTCTGCTGATATTTCTAAGTGCATTTAGATGCTGCTGTGTCAACGCATGCTGCTCTGCACATTTAGACGATTTCAAGTGTGAAGCCTGATCAACTAGTGTAGCCTTGAACCAATTTTTATAATCAATACTGGTACGTGGATGATATATTTCTTGTACTTAAGAACAGGTCGCAATCACGAACATTGCTTCAAAGTTTCAACAAAGCACATAAGAATATCGGCTTCACGTCAGAGCACGAGAAAGATGACTGTCTGCCTTTCCTAGATGTACTATTAAAGAAAGAAACTAATGGTAAATT